>JASANS010002249.1:0-38663 GCA_030849605.1 Wallacemonas sp. 195SL | reverse complement strand
CACGACGCCGACGAGGACGATGCGGAGCTGTAATCACATTCCGTGCTTATACGTGTTTCCTGGAATGGTGCATATGTCAGAGTTCATACTTTTTCGCTGTGCCTCTTCACGTTCTTTTTCTTTTTTTTCTTTCCCTTTTCTTCTCTTTTTTGTTTTCTTTTTGTGATCGGGCGGAGGGGCTCGTCGCTGCTTTCACACTCTCACTCTTTCGAGTAGTCTGTGTTCGTTCTCCGGTCCTCATCGTCACATGCGTTTGTGGCTCATTTGGGTTTGCTCTCTGCCAGCAGTGCCGTGTGAAGCCTTGCAATCGAGGCAGACAGCACAGCACGGCGTCTCACTCACATCGTCAGCGGCTCCAAGGTCGAAATGTGAGTGAACGTGAAAGTTGACAGGAACAAAGACAAGTCACAAGCGCACTGCGTGAGCGAGAACATGTCCTGCTGGCGTGCTGCGGTGGTGCTCGGATGTTCTTCTTGTCGTTGATCCGCCTTGCTCCCAAGCGAGAAGGAAAGACCACTGACTCGAGAATCCTTGCTCACTCAGGCGTCTCACGATTGTTTCTTCTGTTGTTCGATCTTTTGCCAGGGATGTGGCGTCGCTTCAGCCAGCACTCTCGCGCTGTGCTGATCGGATACCGTGCCCGGTGACCTTTGTGGACACAGGCATTGACCGAGACCCCCAACAGTTGAAAAAAAAAATTAGAGCAAAAAGTGAAGAAAAAATATTTTCAGTTGTTTTTACCGTTTAGTGTTTTCTTTTAACGTTTTTTTTTTCATCTTTTTTTATCTTTTCGCTTGATGCATTAGGCCCACTCGTTTTGTAATTCGGAAATGGGCAGGGAAAACTCATACACACACACACACAAAAAAAAAAAAACACTGTTGTGGCAGTTTCTTTCTCTTGTCCTACTGGGTCAGCGGAGCAAAAAAAAAAAATGATCTTGGTGAAAATAGGCAAAAAGTTCTGCACATGACACGCAGATAGCTATTGTTAACAAAGGGTAAATCAATGCATGATGGGGATAATACTTTTTATTTAAGTCTTTGTTTGTTCTTTTTCTCCCCATTCCTGTATCGAAAATGACGTTAGCATTGAGCGCAAATCGAAGAAAAAAAAATCAGCAGCACTTGGCTGCTCTCGGTGAAGCACCAGTAACAAATAACTCGTTGACAAACAATCAGTAAACTGGTGATGTGGTGCCCCCCTTTTTTTATGTTTCTCTTCTGATTGAACATTTTCAGTACATCAGCCAAAAAAAAAAAAAGATAATAATAAGGTGCCTGCATGTCGACGGCTGGCACACAATTACACGCCACGACACTTCCGCATGAGAACGGGGCTTTCAATTTGCTTCCGCTGATGTGGAAGAAGTTGAAGCGAAAGGAGATCGGGTGCTGACGGGCCTTGAGTCCGCGTGCTCCGCTCCCTTCAGCGTGATACGTGTTCAAAATAGCAGCACTCACAATTGGAAATGCGTTCATTTTCACTTTTTCTGTTGTTGTTGTTGCATTTCTGTGTGGCCCAGTCACAACTGTGCAAATGAGCAGAGCAAGCCAACGGCACCTTCAAGAGATATGCGATCTTTTCCAAGTCTCTATCTCTATCATCACACGCCTACCCACCCTGTCATTCCTGTTTGTGCTCTTCTGTCTCTATCATAGTACCAACGCGGCGAATAGAACCGCTACTTTTTTTTTTTTTTTTTTAGTAGTGCAGAGCAAAAGAGAAAACGTCCGATACCCTCATAAATAAACACATCCGCAACAAATACACCCAAACTAGTGCCCTGAAGAGGGCAATCAAAAAAAAAAAAAAAAAAGAACCGTTCAAACTCAACACTGAAGTCGAAGACACCACTGTGCCCCTGTTCCTTTCTCTTTCTCTTTTTTTTTCCTGCTTCTTCTTCAGAGCATTTTGCAAGCTCGGCACGCAACCAAATATACCAAAAACAAAACAAAACAAAAACTAAGAGCTGCATTGGCTTTCAAAATATCCTTCCCCCCTTTTTTCTGTTTGCACGAGTTCCGGACGGATTTTTTGAAGAGGCTGTCTTTTTCGACGGACTTCTTTTTTCTTTTTTCTTTTCTTTTTTTCTCGGCGCATACGGAACGATCTCTCGTAGCTATTGACTAGACAACCACACTTCTTTGTGCGCGCCACATCTGTTTGTTCTTTTTGTTTCCCCTACTGTTCTGTACTTACTTTTTGTTTTTCCAGCTTTTGCTGCTGTTACTATTGTCTTTCGAGCCATTTTGCTGCTGCTCTGTTCACCATGGACACATGCAGCGTGCCCGAATCCCATGACACTGAGTTTGACTGGTCTGTGAAGGAGGCAGCTCCTCGTCTGGAACGCGTTCGCGAAGAACCCGCGCCCGAGCGCCGTTCCCTCACATCGACGACGCTGGGAGAGCCAAGTGCGAGCGTGTACTACACACCCGTGCACTCCCCCACCGAGCCGCCACGCGAGTCCCGGCACCGTTCACGATCGGTCAAGGGAGATGCGTTCGATAGCAGCCCGAACAAGCGGCACGCCGACGAGCTCGAGAGCCCTGCCACTTCTTTGCTGCTCGGCTCAGTTCAGAGTCAAAACATTGTCCCCTCCACGAGCCATGCCAGCGCTAGCAGCGCCCCTGAGTATGTGGAGGTGGTGGTGCGTCTTAAGCCAACTGCCACACGCGTGCCAGACGCGGATATTAAATACCGCATCACCGATTCGTCAGGCTGTGTGGGTGGCGGTGGCGCGACGGGCAGGCGTGGGAGCAACAGCGCACGGATGTCAACGCGCAAGTCGAAAGACAAGCTGTCCACTGGCACACCCCGCACATCGCGCACCATCGCCCGATTCCGCGATGTGCCAGGGCAGGTGCTGGAGGTGTGGCCTCCTACGCTGCCTCGCACGCCGTCCAGCGCGGCTCTCGGCGACCAATCCGCGCGGTCAACTCTTGGCTCCCCCCGTACGGTCACCGCTGAGTCCTCAGACAGCGTCAACATCGCCAGCCGAACGTATCACTTTCGCCACGTCCTCGCCCCCAACGTGACGGATGCAGAAATGTGTGCCACGCTTCTGCCCGAGGTGCTGGAGCAGCTGCGCAATCAATACAGCGTGTGCATGCTCTGCTATGGCCAGACGGGCAGCGGAAAGACGCATACCATCAATGCACTCACACCGGCTCTTCTCAACGGCGTCTTCTCTAACTT
The DNA here is from genome assembly GCA_030849605.1 of Wallacemonas sp. 195SL. NCBI lineage: Eukaryota > Euglenozoa > Kinetoplastea > Trypanosomatida > Trypanosomatidae > Wallacemonas > Wallacemonas sp. 195SL. Next base: position 35,465 of record JASANS010002249.1, on the reverse strand, counting down.
CATCAACCCCGAGTCGGATGTGGTGGAGATGTCGTACATACAAATTTACAACGACCGGCCGTACAACTTGCTGACGGGCGCGGCGGTAGAGGCAAGCACGTTGACGTCAACAGATGGCGGCCAACCGCGGATACGCAGAAGTGCGCGTCAAAACAGCGCGCAATCACTTGGCGTCCCGCTGCGAAGGACGTACGGTCGCGATATTTGCGAGCCTAAGTGCATCATTGCAAGCAGCGCGCAGGCGATGAGTCTACTCAAGCACGCACAAGCGCTCCGCTGCACGGCCACGCACACGCTGAACGCACGCAGCTCCCGTGCACACACTCTCATGACGATTCACATCACGCGCTACGTTGATGGCGTCCAGCCCTCCACCATGCGGGTCACCCTCGCGGACTTGGCCGGCTCGGAGCGTCTGAAGAAAACAGGCGCGACAGGCGAGACAATGGACGAGGCCATCGCCATAAATGGGTCCTTGTCTGCGCTGCAGTCGCTTATCCAGGCGAAGGCAGAGCGGAGAACTGTGCTGCCAACGCGAGAGACCATGTTGAACAGGTATCTCGCCTCGCGCGTGATGGGCTGGCACCTCGTGGTGGTCGTCACCGCATCAATCGAGAAGGAGAACTTCGCCGAAACCAAGTCCTCGCTGGATTTTGCCAACATCAGCAAGGAATGCCCTGTCACAAAGTACCGATCCCGCACCTCCACCTATTCGCCTCTCAGCGGCGAGCTGATGACACCGTACGCGGACAGTGAGAAGGAGCGAATCCGCAGGCTGGAGGAGGAGATCGTGAAGTTGCGCCAGGTTTTGTCCGAGACGCGGCACACAAGCCAACTCGACGCGACGAGGGATGCCGTGCAGTCAGTCGGTCCGTCGACACCGCTGCGAGAGCTGAGAGATGTGAATGCGCAGCACACACCGAGCGAGGAGGCGCAGCTGAACATGACGCGGTACGCTGAGTTGCTGTGCGACCGCGAGGAGGAGCTGAGGCAGCTGTCGGAGCGCGATAAGACCGATCAAGAGCAGAATGAGTCACTCCGTGAACGTGTTCACGAGCGTATGGAAGCGCTCCGCTCTGTGTGTGAGCAGCGCGTCCACGCTAACGCGGCCGCGACTCCAGCAAGTCCTGGCGCAGCTGCGGCGGTCACCGTGGAGACGGAGATCTCGCTGCGTGCGTTGGAGAATTACTTCCTGCAAGCGATGGAGCTCACCGACGAGGCCCTCGAGCGGTGCCGTGTGGAGGAAAAAGGGCGTGATGTGCTCCTTGGAGAGAAGCGACGCGAAGAGGCCAAGTACGCCGCACTGCTTACACAGCACGAGGCTCTCCAAGGTGCACATGACGTGACTGTTCAACAATGCCGCGGACTAGAGGCTCTCATCGACGAGTTGAAGCTGCGTGTGCTGCAGGAAAAACTCGAGCGGGCTGTCAGCGAGGAGGCGAGTCAGATTCTCAACGCACAGGCGAAGCAAGAAAGCGAGGAGATTGCTGTCTACCGCAAGCAGTTGGAGGAGGTGCGCAATGCGGAGCAGGACCACGCCAGCACCATGGCGCTGCTTAACAAGGAGCTGCTCGCGGCCAAGACAGAGATGGAGGTTCTGCAGCGGGATCTGAAGGAGCGAGACAGAACATTCCGCCTGCTTTGGTCACTCGCCTCACCGCAGCAGAAGAGGCGGTTTTGGCACGGCACAGAGACACAGGGGCTGGAATTTGACGAACGCGCGTCCTCGGCAATCTACGAGCCCCCGGTCGCGTTCGGCGCCGGCACACCAGTATCTTTGGCGCAGAGGCATGAAGTAATTCAGCTCCGCGCCGAGGTGGCCTCTCTCCGCGCGCAGTCAGCTGAGCGAGAGAGTGTTCTGCACATGACAAAGCGCAGAGCGGATGAATTGGAGGAACGGTGCAGTCGCCAACAAAACGAGCTCGAAGATCTCCAGGAGCGCTACGATTCCATGCAGCGAGAGGAAGAACGGCAAGCGACGGAAATCACGGATTTATCACGTGAGGTGCAGCACTTCTCAACTGCTTTCGCGGTGCTCCAGGAAGAGCTGAGGAAGACGAACGAGCTGCTTCAGAGCAAAAAAATGGAGATTGAGCGTATGGAGGAGTCCCAACGCACAGCACAGATTCTGTTCACCCACTACGCATCGACATCCGATGACACGAAAGACGTGACCGCGTCTCCTTTTGGAGGATCCGCCGTGGCAAATCGCGCACATCACCACCATGCCGCCACGCTGCCCGCCAGCAACGCCGCCTTCTACGCCCATCTCGCGGCCCCAGCGCCTGCCAACACCGCCGCGATGACGGCGAGTTTTGCCCCAGGCGGGGCCCTCTCGTCTCCGCCTTTTGCCTCCACAGGGTGGCGTCAGCCCCAAGCGATGAACCCCACGCCCATGACGACCTTCGCTCCGACGCACACACTCCTCGCCGCACCGAAAGCACTGCCCGCTGCCGCCGCGCTGCCGGACCACAGCTCGCACCAACGCCACCGCGCAGCTCCACCTCCGCCCGCCACAGCGCCAGACACGACGAGCGTGCCAGCCCGTGCGGACGTGCTGAAGCTGTCCGGCAGCGGCAGTGGTGACCCAGCGTACGCGTTCGGGACGCTGGCGGGCCGCGAGCCGCGCGATGTTCGTCCCGCCCCACGCCCCCGTCTTGCGCGCAAGACGGAGCCATTTAGTCAAGCAGTCCCGCCACAGGCAGCCGTGGATTTGCGTCGGCGCAGCAGCTCGGTCCTCTCCTCCAGCTATCCCTCCGCATTCGCCACGGAGGCACGAGTGGGGTCGCGCGGGGCGGGTCTGCACCCCAGACCAGCCACGACAGGGCAGAATGCCCTCCAGCCACGCAACAGCGCCGAACCGATGAGACGGAGCGTGGGCAAACGAGCTGCGGTCCCCGACACGGTCACGCTACGTCGCAAATCAACAGGGTCGCGGACGCGGCGCAGCAGAAAACCGTCTTGAGTGCCAGGCGTGCTACCAGGCTCACAGATCTCTTTGCTATTCACCCCACTAGGCCCCTTTCTTTCTCTTTGGCGATTGTGTGCTCGTGTTAGCGTGTTGTATCAGCACAGCGAACCCCAACGAGCATGGCAGCAGTTTGGTATGCCATATATGACAGACACTCATCTACTTTGCCGTATAGTGAGACCTTCTCTCTCTTTTTCTCTTTTTTTTTTTTTTGTTTCTTTGCGACATCGCAGATGTTTTCTTTTGCGAGAATATGCACGCACACAACGCACAAAAAACATACCCAGCCACAGACACGACGCATTGCCGACTCACATGCCATGGCCGAGGTAGCTTATCTGCCACTTCGACATTGATTGAAGACGTCGCGCTCTCTCTCCCACGCGGCGCGCAGCGTCAGGACAAGCACGATGCTGTGTGCAGCCTAGCTGAAACTCTGTGAGGCGTTCTTGGTGCGCAGGGGGCAGCGCTAGCGAAACCAGGCGGCTGCATGAGCCTCACACGTGCTGCGCTCCTGTGGACAGGTCTTTATCTGCGACCTGATCGTGTTTCAGAATGCCTTCTTCCCTCCATTTCCCCACTTCCTTCTTCGCTCTATCTTTCTCTCTCCATGTTGTGTCCCTCTCGCGTCTGACTTTTTTTTTTTGTGTGTGTGCAGCCCTGTAGCCGATCATTACGAATGAGAGCGGCATCCGAATCCAAGCCGCACGACCTCGTCACGTTTGTTGTGGGCAGTGGTGATGCAATTTACGCTCATCGCGACGCACTTGCAGAGAATAACGCGTATTTCCGCCGCTTCTTCCACGGCTCGCCGCAGTGCCAGGAGGTGAGGCTGCATCACACTCGGTACGCCGCCGCACAGGCTGCGCTGGCACTTTGCGAGAATGGACAAGACGACCCGTTTTTTCGTCTTTGCCGCCGCGTGAATGAGGCGCAGGCGGATTGGTTAGAGACGCAATCTCACGCACGGCACTTCGTCAGCCAGCGTGGCGACGGGCGCGCGGGGTCTGTAGAGTCTGCCGCAAAGGAGTACCGCAGTGCATTCAAAGATGTCGTCTCTTTGATCGAGAATTGCATCCTCTATGGTCTCGATTGGCATGCCGGTCGGGCAGTTCAGGTCGCGTGTGCACACATGGATCAGCCCTCGCACCTCCTCCTCTCTCTGCGCGCCTCACTCTCACTGTGTGTGCCGCTCGATAATCTTGTCCGCTCCGTAACACAGCGACTCACCGCGCCCACCAGCTCTTCTACAGGCGCCACGGGTGAGGCTGGGCTAACACTGCTGTGTGCGTGTGTACGCCAACTTGTTGTGCCTGTCATTTCCGACGACTTTGCTCAGAAGGTACGCGCCGAGAAAGAGTGGCATTCGGTCGTGGCGCAGCATCCTGTGCTGCCTGAACTTCTGCGCACCGCGGCAGGCGTATGCTGCCCACGCAAACCCTGTCTCGCCACCACTCCTCCCCACTCAATACACTTGGAAAGCAATGCAACACGCTTTCAAGGGGTGCGCGCGGCGACAGCCACCACGGTGGCAGCACTGGCAGACACCACAACTGCGAATGCTGTGAATGAGGAAGAACTGCGTGTCTCGCGGCTGGTGGAGCAGCTACAGTCGGTGGTGCTGTCGCTGACCCATACGGTAGAGGACGAAGCGGCAAGACACGAGCGTGAGCTCACCGCGCTGGATCAGCGGCAACTGCGTGACCTCGCACAAGGCACCGAGGCAGCCCGCAACTCACTGGCCGCACTGCAAGACCACATCACCGCCCAGCAAGCCAGCAATCAACGCCTCACGACGGACCTGATGGAGCGACGTGATGAGTGCCAGATACACTGTGAGTATCTCGACGATGTCCGCATCTACACCACGGCCTTGCGCACTGCCGTTGAGGAGATGGAGCACTTCGTTGCATTAAGCCGCGCCACCCTGTTGCGCGAGGGTACACAAACACCCGAGGATGCCGTGAGAAGATGCGCGTCGCACTACCGAGCACGTGCCCACGCTCTGCGGGGTGAGCGGGAGATCACACTGCGCCGCATAGCCGCCGAGGAGGCGGAGCAAGAGGAACGAGAGGCCACCATCATGTCACTTCGATGAAGCCATCATTGCCATGCTCTGCGTACTACACCTCATGCCTGTCTTTTGTATTTTTTTCCCTTTTGCATCTCTCTTTTTCTCTCTCTCGACGTGACGAGGCTTCGCTTCTGGTTTTCGAAGCGTGCGTGCGATATCGTCGCAGATGATGCTGGACGTCCTCCACCAACAGTCAATGACAGGCACACACACACACTCACACACACGCAAACTCTTCGCAGCAATTCACGTTAATTGATGTCGAAATGCGACCTACACGAGACTGCACCTTGTTGCCACACCGCGNCTCTTCCTGTCGTCCCCCCCTCCTTCCCTCTCCCCATTTTCCTGTTCTCTCGTCTTCTGTGCACATCGTAGTACCGCGAGAGGCACGATGACAAGTCGAGAAGTGGACGCTCTCTGTGCAGACCCAGTGTACGTGCTGAGGCTTCAGCAGAGGGTAGCCACACACTTGGTGAGCCGATCTAGCTCAGACGGCTCACCCAAATTGGAGCACACCTTTACCGTTCTTGACGCGACACACCGCGGCAGTCTCACGGAAGACACCGACCTGTCGCGTGAGTTGGTGACCGATGAGATGGCTCTGCAGGCAATCCTGCGGCCTATTTTTCCGCTGAAGGTGCTGTCAGACCGTGATGTTGCGGCGCTGTCTCATTTGTTGTTCTCCGAGGATGAAAGCGACGATGAGTGCGGTGGTGGCGTTCACTCATCTTGGGCAGACGCTCGCCGAAGCGGTGGCGGCCGTGCGTCACGGTTGCCAGCCAAGCCTCCCGCGCTGGCCGCCTCGTACCTGCTGCAGCTCCGCCAGATGACTCCATTGATTCAATTTCAGACTTGGGAGGCCGTGCAGCGCGCACGCGCTGTCGTGCAGGCGCTAGACACACTGGACCCATTTGAGTCTCGCGTGCTGGATGTGGCCAACGCGGAGGCCGATGGCGTGAGGACCGCGGTGCCGATCTTGCCGGAAGAGGCCCAGTCGTTCTTGGAGCTGGTCTGTGGATTGAGTGGGTCTGCTGCGGAGCTCGTCACGCAATCATGTACGGTGCGTGGCGCTGTGACGGACAGTCTGGATGCAGGCCGCTTTCATGACTTGGTGTTTTCCGATGCCGTGCCAGCGGAGATTGAGTTCACCTTCTTGGCGCACCGCTTCGCTGAAAGCACGGCCTCTGCGGTACCGCGGCGTGGTGGCGGTGCAACCGCTGCACCCGCCACGGGCTCGCTGGCGTTGTGCTGCGCCTTGCGTGACCTTCCTCTCGCTGCGACGTGTCCCCGCGGCGCGTCTGCCGAACAGGCGATGGACTTCAATGGCGTTCCTGTTGAGGCACGGCTGACGTCGCGTCTGTTTTTCCGTCTTTGTATGGAGCTCGGGACAGGTTTCGTCCAGGAAGAGGCAGACAAGCTTTTTTTCTATCTTTACAACGAGAGGGGGCGGCGTGAGCACGACGCCACCAACCACCCTCTGGTGCCTGTGCGCGGTGTCGTGAGAATGTTCCGACAGCACTTCCCCGCAGTCCCGCTGTCCCTTGTTCACGTCATTCGCTGCGCTGTGGCCAAACTGGTAGCCCTGTCTGTCTCTGACGGCACCGCATTCTTCCGTCTCTACAAGCATCTCGCACCATACGGAGTAGATCGCGTGCCCTTGGCTGAGTACGTGGCGGCTCTGCGTGCGTGCGGTGTCTCGGAGCAGGCGGCCAGCGACCTTCATTTGGAGTGGCTGCGCCTCGAAGGCGGCACACGGGTGGAGCTGCTGTCTATCCTTTGCATCCCACCCCCTGCCGCGCGTGAGGCAATCATCTCCAAGTTGTTTGAGCGTTTGGCGGCGGATGCGTCTGCGACCACTGGCCCCAGTCACAGTACCAGCAGCACCGTGCGTGCTACCGATGTGCTCGCACGCTTCGACCCCGACCGAATGGAGGGGAAGCCTGCGCGTGCTCTTGGTCAGCGGTGGCAAGCGATCCTGGCAGAGTACATCGCGGAGGTGGAGCTCGATGCGCTGACGTACCCACTGTTTGCTTTTGTGTGGAGCATCATCTCAGCCGGCGTGGAGGATGACGCTCTGTTTACGATGAGCGTCTGGCAAGGCTTTCGCTTAGCTGATCGAGGCGTGACCACCCGTCGTGGTGTGCGCTCATGAAGGTCATGATTCCCGCCCCGTCAGTATCACTTCGTTCTTTCGTTTTTTGTTTTTCTGATGCCACATAGGCTGTGTTTCTTTTATTTGCGATAAAGTGCAGCAGACGCGCAGCGTGTGCAAAGAAACAAAAAAAAACTACAGTAATACCGTGAGCGCCAGCACAGTGTTCAGTTGAACAGGTTTTGTCGCTTTTCAATCTCGAGCCAGTATCCCCAGCGATCGGTCACGCTCGAAGCAGCTATTCATCATGCGTGCGTGTGTGCGTTGGGCACCCAGAGCACAATCATCAATATCCTCTCCTCGCTCTTCTTATTTCTCCCTTTCTGAATAACATGCTTTTTTTTATATACGCCTTCTCAAATGACCACAGCACTGCTGGTGTAGTTTCCCCCTTTTTTTTTCGATTTGTTGTTCCGCGACGCTTGACAGCAGTTGAAGCACACCGCGAACCGGGCAACTCTATTCACCAATCCGTGGGCGACATTTTTCCACGGTTCACCTTTTGTTTCTTCTCCTATTTTATATGGTTTGACCTCGCGTTGTTTGTCCAACGAATCAATTCTCATAGCTTCGACACATTCACACACACACACACACACAAATACACGCACATTTTTTTTCGTTGTGCACCTCCCCCCAAAAAACAAACAAACAACAAAAAAGAAAGAGAATCTCGTGAACATCGCGTCCCATATTTCTTAGGTGCTCTCATGTTCGGGCTCGAGCTGGTTGCTGTGGTGCCGTTCTGTGTAGCGGTGTGGCGCTTAGGCCAAAAAGTGGCAGATCAACAACACCTCATCGAGCAGCATGAGGCCACCATCACATCTCAACAGGAGGTTTTGGAGAAGCTAAGTGGAGTGGGGGCCGACGTGCCGCTTGGCATCTCAGGCCGCACCATCGCCCTTGCTAGCGTCGGCGTCGTGGCCTGCATGACTGTGAATTACACCTACCGCCTCTCGCTGCTTCGCCGCAACGTGGCGCCGCCCTCCACGTATCAGCCCACCGCCGCCGCCTTTGAAGCAGAGGAGTGTGTTGTCTGTTTGACGAACAAAAAGGACACTTTCTGCGCGCCATGCCAGCACTTCGCCATGTGCTGGCCCTGCTCTCAAAACTTCCTCAACAAGCCATGCCCGATCTGCCGAAAAACGATAGAATTCACTCAATTCACGTTTGACACGTGACGGCCTCTCATTTTCTATTGTTCTTCTTTTTTTTCGTCGCATTTTTCCCTAGTCTCTTCTTTTTTTTTTTTGTGTGTCGTTCATCATCGGTTGCAACGTGAATTTCCTCCGTTTTGTGTGTATGTGTGTGTGCACGTGCTTGCTCTAGTGTCCTTAGCTGAGTTGATCGGGTCTCGCGTCTCTCTCTCTTTCGCACCACCTTTTTCTCCCCAGTCTTTGCCGTAGGATTGCTTTGTCACCGTGTCCTGGAGTGTCAGGATCACATCAGCGTATCGTCTGTCTGTGAACTTCCTCTTCCATTACTCCCCCCCTTTAGGTTCCTTGAATGAATCGAATGCTGCTTTATGTCTTCGTTTGTTTTGTTGGCACCTTGCCTTTGCTTATTGTTGTTGATGCCGACTATTCTGTGAAGTACGTTTAGTCCTGTGCGGACATGACAACGGTCTTATGACTGCATTTCTACACATCAAAAAAAACTAAAACACAATGAGCACTTTGTACAGAAACACACCAGAAGCACCCCATGCCTATGAATGAATGCTCTGACTCGTTGTGAAGACGGCCACCACGACGCTACTTGATCGCCAAACTATTTGCCCACGGCTGCGACGAAACTTTATGACAATGACAATGAGCTGTTTTCACGATGCACGTGTGCGCGTGTGTGCGTATAAGCTTTTTGCTCCCCCGTGAAATGTGAACCTTCCACGTTTATGCCATCATATGCAGCGGCGTGCATCTGTGTCATCACAGGTTGCTTCTCGTTACTCTTCGTCACTCGTCCATTAATCCTATTTCCCTCTTTTTCAACGTTCTGTCTTTTTTACTTTTTTTTTTTGTGTGTGTCGTTGGCACGACTAGCGCTCAAACAAAACACTTTATTTGGTCTCACGTCTTCGTCGTTCTCCAGGGCTATTTACTGCTCGTTTCACGCTTACGAACATTTCTAAACTTTCAGTGCCCTTCAGATTTAGTTTCGCTTCTTCGTTAAAGATGCCCCACAAGATTATTCTCGATTGCGACCCTGGACTAGACGATGCCATCGCCATTCTGCTCGCCCACGGAAACCCGGAGATTGACCTGATTGCCATCACCACCGTCCACGGCAACCAAACTGTTGAGAAGGTGACCCGCAATGCCCAGTTTCTCGGCGACATCGCTGGCATCACCAACACCGTCTTCGCCAAGGGTGCGGAGCGGCCTCTTGTGCGTCCTGGCATTGACGCGGGCTACATTCACGGGGACTCTGGCTTCGGTAACGTTGCCCTACCTGACATTCTCCAGACCCCGCTCGACGACCGGCACGCCGTCAATGTCATTATTGACCTCATCATGTCACACGAACCCAAGACCATCACGCTGGTCCCCACCGGCGCTCTCACCAACATCGCCCTCGCCGCCCGGCTTGAGCCGCGCATCGTGGAGCGTGTAAAGGAAGTGGTTCTCATGGGCGGAAGCTACAACACGGGCAACCGCACGCCTGTCGCGGAGTTCAACGTTTACGCCGACCCAGAAGCCGCACACATTGTCTTCCACGAAAAATGGGAGATCACGATGGTTGGTCTCGACCTCACGCATCAAGCGTTGGCCACACCCGATGTGCGCGAGAAGATCGCCGCCGTGGACACCACACCAGCCAAGGTCGCGCTGCAACTGCTCGAGTATTTCGAGGATATGTACAGGAAAATGAACAGCTTCAAGTACGCTGCTGTGCATGACCCCTGCACCGTCGCATACGTGATTGACCCCACCGTGTTCACCACCCAACGCGCCCCGATCGATGTGGAGCTCCAGGGTGCGCTGACAACGGGCATGACCGTCGTGGACTTGCGCGCTTTTGCGGACAAGAATTGCCACACAAAAGTCGCCGTGAAGCTCGATCATGCGAAGTTCTGGGGACTTGTTGTGGATGCACTTGTCCGCATCGGTGACCCCACAAAGGGGAAGTGATGCCGATAGCGCGGCTATCTCTGTGCTCTTTATTCTATCAAAACTTTTTCTTGTGATTATTCTTGCCTTCTTTCTTCCTAGCCTTTTATTCAGCTTCACGATGACGGAGTAGAGCGCATCTCAAAAAAAAAAAAAATCGGTGCTCACAGAATACCAGCAAAGCATGATACCACAAAACGAAGTAAACGCCGAACAGGCGCAGTCGCCATCGCGAACAAAACGTCAACAGCACCGTGGTGAATCTGGACATGTGTTCTGCTCAAAGGAGCTCCTTCCCTCCTTTTCGTTGCTGCGTCTCTGCGTAGTGAACGTACTTCTGTTTTTTTTTCTTGACTCCTTTAATTCTTGTGTTTACAAACCTTTTATTCATGCCGCTCGTTTGTGGCAGTCGAAGTTAGATGTGTGCATGACGACACGAATGTGAAGGTGGCTTTTAACACCAACAGCAGAAAGAAAGCAACAACAACACACTAACCTGTGAGATAAGAAAAGGGAGAGAAACCGAGGCATGTGCACAACCAGCTGTTCTTTCACAACACAGTCTTTCATTCTGCTCTCCCCTTTCCGTCTAAAGACAACCGCAGAGTACAACACAGCACGTCTGCTCATGTCAATCAAATACGCACCCATGTCGATGCGACTCCAAATACCTGTCCCAGCCTGCCCCCCCCCCCCCCCGCTCGTTCTCCTCTCGCACTTTGCCTGCTAACAGTTTTGCTCACTGCACGGTGCGTCGATACTGGTGGTCACTTCTTGTGCCTTTTCCACATCTCCGCAGCTCTCTCTTTCACAGTGTCGTTCATCATGTCCATCATCTCCGTCAAAGGGCCGCGTGAGGGCGAGATCACACTGCACACCTCCCCGGAGACAGTCGTCGGCACGTTCCAGGTTGGCCTCGGCGCTGGCACGCTGAGCAACAAGCTTCATGTTCTCTACCGGCTGCGCGTGAAGGAGGCGTCAATTCTCTTCTCGAAAAAATATAGCATTCTCGGTGACAAACACACACACGACGAGATCAGCATGTACACACAGCCGTCCCTGCTCACATCTGGCAAGATTTCAACAATCCGTGTGGAGTACACCGTGCTCAAGCCCGAGGACGCGGCGGCGCTGTCGAAGCCCGATGTACAACTCGACCGCGCCACGTGCCAGCCCTTCTTTGCGCAATCGGGCAGTCTGACTTACGACGTGGCGTGCGTGGTGTCGGACTTGCCGCCACCACCAAAAGGAAAGGCCATAGCGGATCGGGCCCCCGCAGCGCCGTCGCCATTGACAAGCTGGCCTGTGCGTGTTGTCGCCGTGGTGGTGGCTGTAGGACTCGGTGCGGCGATTGGCGTCCGTCTACATCGCGGCAGCCACACAAAGTAAGGAATGTGCAAAGAGAAAGGGCTATATGACTCATCTCCTTGGCAGCAGCGGGTGAGAGCATGGCGTGTTCGGGGTAGTGTGCTTATCGCATCTCTCTTCGCGACGTCATAGTCTTTGCGGAACACGCATGCACATGCCCACATCACTTTTTTTTTTTTCTCTTTCTCTCACGTCCCTTCCTCCTCCTCTGCGTCTCCGCACTGATGTGAGCCGTGCTGACCAACGTGTCCCTCGTTTCTCTATCATCTAGAATGCCCCCTGACGCAATGAGGCACACCGTACATCTTCCCCAAGAGAAGAAAAGAGAGAAAAGAAGCCGAACAAGTCAACAGTAAACAAGAGAAAATCACCAGCAGACGGGGCAGGTGTATTGAAAAGTGGTGGGTATTCTCTCTCCCTTTTTTCCATGCAGAAACACCTGCTCACCACTCCCACCTTGGCGGAAGAGAGAGAGTGAGCGAACATCTTTGACCTCGGACCTCCATTCCGTCTTGGTTCACCGACCAACCAAACTGGGTCAGATCGCAACAGAAGGACAATTTTGTCCCTCTGATCACTGTCCGCAAACGTGTCGCTGTAAAGTGCAGCTCGGTTCTTTGTGCTCTTTTACTGGCCAACTTGGCCACGTGATTCGGCGCTCAAACTCTCATTCACATCCTCCTCCTATCTCGCCCTCCCTCTCTCTTTCTTTTCCGCCCTTCTCACTCGCGATGATGCTTTACGCGCGGCCCATGAGCTCAGTTTCGTACTTTGAAGACCATAAAGCTACGGGACGTACAGCTGGGCACGCCACATAGATTACTTCCCAACCCGCTAGAAAGAGATCCCCCCTTTTTTCTTTTTTTTTGTTGACCTCAATACATATACATATTTCTGTTCTTACCAACGATCAGGCCGTGTGAGGGTCTAGTCCGTGCATTACTTGTGGCCATCTTTCGCGGCACACTTTTCTTTCTTCCCTAGACTACTATTCACTGCATCACTCATGCAGCGTCGCGTGGAGGTTGCCCTTCGTGTACGACCAGTACTACAAAACAAGGGCACGCCGTGCGTGCAACTCGACCCGGAGGGGCGGTCTGTGGCTGTCATCGAGGGTGACTACGCACACGCACCGCGGCGTGTCTTTTCGCAGGACTTTCTGTTCGGGCCCGAGGTGACGAACAAGGATATATTTGAGCAGCTCGTGCTGGCGAAGATGTCGGAGGCCACGCCTGAGCACCCTGACACGCTGTGCTTCTTGGCGTACGGTCACACCAGCAGCGGCAAAACCCACTCCATAGCTGGCAGCGACTCGGAGCCTGGCATTCTCACGTACTGCGTGGAGGAGCTGCTGCGCCGGGAGGGGGTGGTGGAGGTCTCCATGCTCGAGGTGTACATGGACAACGTGCAAGACCTTCTCGCAGAGGGGGCACCACGCCGTGTCCGCCGCCGCCGCACGCCACAGGGCGAGGCGGCTGTCGTCGTGGAGGGCCTCACGACATGCACATTGACAACGCTGGAGGAGTGGCTGGCCGTGTCACGCTATGGCATGCGCTCACGCCGTACTGCTCCCACCGCCCACAACGCACGCAGCAGTCGCAGCCATGCCATCTTTAGTGTCCGCAGCAACGGCGTGCGACTGTGTCTGGTGGATCTCGCCGGCAGCGAGCGACAGTCTGTCTTTTCCCCGCAGCTTAATCAAGAGAGCGTTTCTATTAACAAGTCTTTGTCACGGCTGAGCACGGTGCTCGAGGCCCTCAGCAAGCAAAAAACACGCGAGGATGGCTCCAAGACGTTTGTGAACTTTCGCGACACAACGCTGACGGTTCTGCTCCAGCGCTACCTCAGTGGGGCATCCATGACGACCTTTCTCGCCTGCGTCCACCCGTCATCGGAGTACTATCAAGAGACAATCAGCACGCTCCGCTACATCCAGCGCTTGAAGAAAATACGCACGAGCGCGACCGTGGCAGGCTCCGAGGCATTCGAGCTCGTGCGGCCGCCCGTGAACGAGGAGCTTCTTCAGGAACTGGTCGCTCTCCGACAACACGTACAAGACAGCGCCGCGGCTTCGAAGCGTGTGGAGGCACAGCAACAACAACGCATCGAAGAGTTGGAGGCGTACTTGGAAGAACAGAAGCGCCTTGTTCGCCAGCGCTCGGGGAGCAGTGCAGGTGCTGTTCCAGGCTCCGGCAGTCGTGCTCGCGACACACGCCGTGTTGCAGGCTGGCTACTGACACGCGTGCTTGGTGACCTCCCACGACTGAATGTGGGCTACGACGAGTACTTCGACAGCCTCTTCCCGCCCTCTGTGCAGGTCATTGGCTACGTGTCAACGATGGCGTGCTTGCCGCCACGCACAAGCGAGGCGCGCTTGGCGTTCCTCGACGTTGGCGATCTTGCCATGGGCCTCTCCATGGTGGATGCGGGCATCCCTCCGCTTGTGCGTTTGCACCGTGCCACGTGTGCGACAGAGGAGAACTGGGAGGCGGCGGACATGGATGGCTCTGGCAGCCCTGTGTACGTGCTTGCCTTCTTCGCTGTCAACGCAGAGACTGTCGACACCCTCAGTGCCGTGGACACGATTCCGTCTGACACGGATGATGTGCCGCTGGCGTGCTGCGGCGGGTACGTGTCCTCGCAGCCGCTTCTTCCGTTGGCCACAGTGCTGGCTGTGCCGGAGTCGGCCTCGGATGCCGCGAAGGAGAGCGTGTTGCAGCGGCTGGTAAGTCTGCAAGCAGAGCAGGAGGCCGTGATGGAGAGACGTGCGGCGGCACGAGGTGGCGGAGGCGGCCACCACGCAGATGACGCCCACCGTGTTCTCGCACTGGAAGGGTCGACCGTGATGGAGGGCAGCGGCGGTGGCGGCTCACCTGTGGAACGCACCAGAGGCCGCAGCGAGGAGCTGCACACGTCATCGAACACGTCGACGCTGGCAAAGGAAGTTATTCGGCAGGCGCAGGGCGAGGCTCCCTTGGCCGCGCCATTCTCTGCTGACAGCGAGGGCGACACCATTGACAACTGCGCCAGTCAGACCGTCAACATCGACGTGCTCTCCGACACATTCGCCTCGACTCTCTTGAAGCGTCCGTCACAGGCAGGGCCGTCGACGACGAAGCCGAGCGATGTGGAGGTGGAGGTGCAAGTGAAGCCAGAAGCCGAACAAGCCCCCACCGCAGCACCTGCCGAGAGCCGCCCAGCACGGCCTCAGCCGCCCAAGGAAGCGGACCCTAGCCGTGCAAAGCCGTTGCCCGCACCGAAAGAGGCGAAGGAGGGAGCGAAGAGAAAGAGCAAAGACAAATCTGTTAGTCAAGGGTGCCAGTGCGTGGTTCTGTAGAGCCGCAGGCTGCAGTGCCATGTGCTCAGTTTTCACGGTCGCACGTTCTGCAATTTTTGTTTTTGTTTTGCATGCTTTGCATTTCTTTTATTATTTTTTTCCTCGTTGGACTCTTGCTGCAACGCACTCTCGTGTGGATTTTGCCGATACACAAAAAACAACAAACAACTATTTGACTGCTCTTCTGCTCAGTACAGACAGCTGCTCCAGCGCTATACGTGTGGAGCCCGCCTCTTCGGGTGATAGCGTGCTCTCCTTTTTTTTTGTTCTGCTTCCCCTCACTCTTGTGCCGGCGCGATGCGTACTGCATACTGTAGCAGACTGTGATCCGCCACGTCTTTGAGGCAATTGTGGGGCAAGCTGCGTGTCGCCTTTCATTGCACTGTGCCTTTTTTTAATTATCTCACCACCGCTCATTCGTGACTGTCTCCCCAACCTTCTAAACGCCTCCTCTCCTCTTGGCAACTGCTTCTTCCCAGCGTCGAGGCGTCACTGATCGTTTGAACAGAAGACCGCTCTTTTGGGATTCCGTGTTTTGGTTTCGTTTTTGACCCTAATTTCCCACACGTACAATTGCTTTCATAGTGTCATGTCGAATCCCACCGATGAAATGGTGCCTGATCTGCCAGGCGAGATTATGCTCGAGTGCACCAATCGCCACGTGAAGGTGGAGGTGGTAGATGGCTCTGTGGCGCAGGGGACCTTAGTGCGCTATGATCTGCAGCTAGGCAACATCGAGCTCTGTGCCGTTCGTTGCCAGATGCCGGACAGCTCTCTCGAAGTCCACGAACGTTTTTTTATTCCTGGCAGTCGCGTGCGTCTTGTGCATTTGCCGCTCGAGGTGCGCGGCGCTCCGCAGCTGCAGTGGCGCCGTGACCCCGTTGTCAACGCGTTGAAGCGCTCCTTCAAGGACACACGGAGGGCTTCCCACGTGCAGACTACCGCACCCCGCACCCCGCGCCCCCCGCGTTCGCAAACCCACAAGAAGGAGTCCACCACCACAAAACAGCTGCGAAAGCTGAAGCGGCGCAGAACCGCCCCGTGAGTGGGACTGAATGAATGCATACGTGGCGCCGGCTGAGTTGCTTCTTCAGATTGCTGCTGCCGTATCTCCTCTTGATTTTTTTTTTTTGCAATGAAGTTGTCGTGGTACAGTAGCTGTGTACCCACATTTAAACACATACACATAAAAAAAAAATAATAGTAACACACACACACATATATCCTTTTCATTCCGCCGGTTTGTATCTGTCCTTTGCAGCTTCTTCCACGATGGCAGTCCGTGTGGGCCACACAGCACGTCGCGGTGATCAGCTTCACTGTGCTGCCCTCCCTGTCTCCCTTGTTCTCACGGGCCTTTCGCTGCCTGACGACACATTATACTCCCACGAAGCCTTACGCGACGCTGCTCATCTCCTCTGTTGAACCGCAGTGCGAATTGCGCCTCTGTAGTTTTTCTTGTTGACGGACTTTCTCTTTTATCCACTCTTCCCCCACAACACCCACTCACTCTCTCTCTCTCTCACACACACAAATCTTTCTTGCTCACTTTTCACATTTATTTTTTCATTTATTTTTTCTGACGGCTGTCTCGAGAGAACCGTCCCCGCTTAGCATATCTTGCTCTTGTCGCCTGACAGTTTAGAGCTTTCACGGACAATGGCCAAGGAGAAGAAGTCGTTCAGGAAGTTCGCCAAGAAGCACTTGGCTGGCGTGATTGAACGTCGCCGCAAGACAGCCAAGTCAAAGAAGGAAAAGAAGGAGCGTGTCGAGAAGAAAAAGGTCCGCGACACCAAGAAGGCCCAACGTGAGGAGAACGAGCACGCTGAGCAGCTTGAACGGCTGAAGGACACAGATCCAGAATTTTACTCTTACCTTGAGGAGGAAGACCCCACTCTGCTGCAGTTCGGCAAGGACGACGTTGATCTCGTCGGCAGCGATGATGGTAGCGATGCGGACACGGAAGTGGACGAGGAAGAGGCAGACAACCGCAGCAGTGGTGAGGACGAGGATGCCGATGCCGATGCCGAGGAGACCGACGAGGAGGGTGGCAAGGCGGGCAGTAGCGGCACAGGTCGTGTGAACCGTGAAGAGCTGGAGCGCATCCTCAAGGAGAAAAGCACAGGTGCTGCGATTAATGTGTTTGCTTCCGCTATTCGTGAGCTCGGCTACAACTTGCGTGAGCCCCCGCAGCCAAGCACGACGCGCAAGTTTGATGACCCCTCCCTTGTCAAGGAGTCTCTCCTGCGCGTGGCACAGATGCTGTCCGCGAACATTAGCCTTCTCATCTCCGGAAAAGGCGCCTTCAAGTCGCAGCGGACGCGCCACGTGGTGAAGCGCTACCTCTTCGCGCTCTCCTCCTTCATCGGCGAAGGCAACCTCGACCCCGCGCTGACCTCTGGCCTGCTGCACGCCCTCACCCCATTCGTGCCACTGCTCCACTACGTCAAGGGAGTCACCAAGTCTGTTCTCAAGGCCTCCCTGGCGCTGTGCACGGCGTCTGAGGAGCCTGTGCGGATCGCCGCGTACGTGGTCGTGCGCACGATCGCCACACGCGCAACGGGTACGCGGAGCATGTACCAGTCGACTGCCTTCAAAGGTATCTTTTTAGCTCTCATTCGCTCCGCACATCGCTACACCATTCACACCCAGCCCGTGATTGCGTTTCTGATGAACTGCGTGGTGGATCTCTACGGAACAGACATGGAGGCAGCCTATCAGCACACATTCGTGTACCTGCGCCAGCTCGGCGTCTACCTTCGTGCCGCGCTGCAGCAGCAGTCGCAGAGCAACGTCAGGGCCGTCGTGAACTGGCAGTTCCTGAACGCGATTCGCACGTGGGGTGCGGTGGTGTCGACGTACTCGGAGCCGGCCCAGCTAGGCCCTCTCATTCACCCCGTTGTGCAGATCGCCACTGGCATGATGGATCTCTTCTCCTCGCCTCGCATGTTTCCCATGCACTTGCAGCTCATCGAAGTGCTCAATCACATCGCCAGCCGCGCCGACAAGCTGTACATCCCCGTTGCGCCGTACCTGCTGCGTATTTTGACCTCCCCCAGCGTGGCCCTCAACAACGCCCCCAACGCAGCCGCCAGCACGGAGGAGGTCGAGCTGCCCTTCACGATTCGCGTCAAGAAATCTCAGGCCCGCAGCAACGTGTACCACCGTGCTGTGTGGACAGAGACGCTTTACCTGCTCACGGAGCACCTTGCCACCCACAGCCACACAGTCGGCTTCCCCGAGTCCTTCTGGGCCGTCGAAGCCACGCTGAAGAAGGTGAAGGGTGAGGTCAAGGTGCCAAAGCTGCACTCACAGATCAGCACCCTACTGCGTCACTACCAGGTCACGGCCCAGCGCATCGTCGCCAAGCGCGACCACGCGGACTGCGGCCCATGCGACTTGACTGCCGTGAAACAAATCGAGGATGAGCTCGCCGCTCAGGGCAACCCGCTCGTGGCATACCACCAGAGCCTTCGCCAACAGCGTGCGCACATGTTCATGGAGCGCCAGAAGAGCCTTACGGACAAGCGAGTCACATTGGAGTCTGCGGTGAAGCAGAATAAGGGCAAGAACGGCAGCAATGGCCGCAAGCGTCCTCGCAGCGACGAGTAAAAAAAAAAAACCCGCATCTCGGAAGGGCAAAAGGGCGCCATCCATGTGCCACACAGTGAGTCACATCACTGCGCTGCGTTTCTATCTTTGTTTTCTTTTCCTTTTCAGTGCCTTCCGCAACTCTGAAGCGTAGGAGTGTGCGTGAATGACGTGTTTCTCCTCGCGACTAATCGAATAACCCAGCTAATCACAGTCTAAACAATCGAAGGGGAGAACGTTAAGAATACGCCAAGGGCAACGTGGCTGCCCTTGCGATCCTGAAATAAATGCAATTAACAAATAAAAAAAAACAAACACAACCATAAAACGTACACACGTACCGTCTACCTCTTCCCCAAAGCAGACTCTGTTCAGCTCGGTAAGAAGAATTGCAAAGGTGAGCAGCAATACAAGAATATTAGCAGTGTGGTGTGGTGGCGAATGGTGATATGCTGAACCTTTTTTTTCCTCCCTCACGCGGCGTAGCCATTATCGTGTGACTGATGGAAACGGGTCACACGCCACGTCAACTTGTGAGTGCCATGTACAAGCAGAATGACCTGCCTATACTTTCTGCTAATATGGGAGTGACGTTCCTGTTTTCTCTGTGACATACACACTTGTATCTCCTTTTGGCCTGCATGCTGAGATTTGGTTACGCAAAGATACAGTACGCTTTTTCTTTTTCTTCTTTCCTCACTTCTCTATCCTTTTTCCATCCTAAATTTTTGCCTCCTCTCACCCCGCTTCACCCCAGAAGTAGCGGGCACCACATACGCCCAACTGAATACTTGACTAGTTTTAGTTGAAAAGATCACACACGCCTTGCTTTTCCGGGCTGTCCGCAGTTTTTTTTTTGCTTTGTTTAGATAGACCACCATGGATTCCCTCTATAATTGGAGCGACACGACCAAGATCGGCGTGGCGCTCACGGCGTTGGGAGTCTTTTTCTCGTTCATGGGGGTCGTCATGTTGCTCGACAGCGCTCTACTGACGATGGGCAACATTTTATTTGTGGCTGGGATCGCCCTTGTCATGGGCCCAATGCGGTTTAAGAACTTCTTCATTGCACGCCGTCGCGCCTCTATTTGCTTTTTTCTGGGCATGACGCTCGTCCTCTTGGGATGGTGTATCTTCGGTCTTGTGCTGCAGAGCTTCGGTGCGCTGAATCTGTTCGGTAACTTTTTCCCCATGGTGGCGCGTGTGCTTGAATCCACACCTCTGATCGGCCCTCTTATGCTATCCGCCCCAGTGCAACGGCTTCTTGACGTGCTCCACTTGGGCTCCTCTCGCCGCAATCGCAATGTCTGATGTGTGAATTCACCAGTGCCTGTGCCCGCTCTTTTTCTTCTTTGCCGTTGGTACCACACCAGGTGTGACTGGGCTATCCGTTCTCTGTGCTCGAAGGGAGTTACTCCCTTTTGACGCGCAAACAACACCAACAACATCTGATTTGCAGCGTATGTGACGTGCAGTAAAAGCGCGAGCAATTTTTTTTTGTTCTCCTCGGTTTGTTCGCTCTCTCTCTCTTCATCGGAAGCGTGTTAGATGTGCTTGCACGTGTGTCGCATCCAGGGAAAAAAGGAGAAAAAAAAAGCGCGGGACGTGTTCCTAAACACAACGCAATGCACAACAGTGGCTCTCTCTTTCTCTAGTCCCTCTCCCCCTGTCTGATGGCGGCAGTGAGCACTGTGTGGCACCTTCAGTTGCATTAATTCATTGACACCCTCTGCTTTTGCAAACTGAAACTATCTGGTCTTGTGGGCTTTGCGTGTGTCTGTACTCCACAGCACCACGCGTGCACCTATGGGGCAAACTTTACTTTCTTCCTTCACTGTGCTCAACCATTCGTACCACTGTCTTTCTTTTGCATCTATCTGTGTGCACAACGATACCGCGTTGATTGCATCAACACACGCACACACACACACATATCGTAGAATCACAGAGACGAGTCGACACAAGCCCCACTCGTGCATCTCTTGAGAGTTATTGACAGTCTGCATACGTGCCTTCTCCTTTGCTCTCCCCCCTTTTTTTTTGCTTTGGTGCCGCTTTTCTTTTTCCATTCATCACAGTGTCGATTTTGAACGACCAAGGCAGCGATGGAAGTTACTGTTCGTGGCAGCGACGTCCTGGTGACGACGCACAAAACGTACTGCGAGTCGCGTGAAGCTGGCAACGGCATCCAGGCTGTGATTCAATATGCCCCGTTCCAGCGCTTCATCGCTGACTGTGAGGCACGCGGACCCGCACCACAGGCGATCACCATTCGTAACATACAGCGCATTGCGCACCGTGTTGTGGGGGTGATGGCAGATGTGCAGTACGCAGACGCCGCTGGTCACGTCACGACGCAGCCTATTCATCTTAAAGAAGGCAACTGGGCGGTGCTGCTGCCGGTGGCGGTGTCGGACGGAAAGTCGTACGGTATTCTGCGCGCGCAGCGTCGTGCCGCGGCGAGCATGAATTTGACAAAAGAAGCTTTCTTTGGCCAGCTGGCCGAGGATGGCACCTTTCTTTGTGATGACGCGGGCATGCTGACGCACCTGGGCTTTGATCTCACCGCGTTGACCCCGCTTGGACAGGGCCGCACGTTCACAATTGGAAACGAAGGAGAGATGCCCTACTCGGTGCTCACCGTACGTGCAGCGATGTCAACGAATCAGCTTCAGACACTTCAAGAGAACCGCTCCCAGACCAGCGCATCTGTGCCTGTTGCCGTTCCGTTGGAAGTGGTGATGTCTATTGATGACGCCAAGGCCAGCTTAGCGGCGTCCCTCTTGTATCTTGAGACTGCGTGACCTCGAGGAAAACAAAAAGAAAAAAAAAAAGATCCAGACAACGGAGTCAAACTTTCACTCTCTTTGTTCTTCAACGGTGACAAAGACTAGACCTGTGATTTACGGATGTACACGAAGTGTGCTGAACTGCCACACACACAAACACACAGAGAGCAGATATAGTTGCTCTCTGCTTTTCTCCCAAGACAAATACATAAGAACAACAACAACACTCATCGTCAACAAACACAACAGCACACAAACGGTCTCTAGAAGACCACACACATCAACGTGGCATGAAGTGCAGAGGGATGTTACCCTGAACGCCTGCCTACGCTTCAGCTGCTGAATGAGATCGTATTTCTATCTCATCTCAAGTCTGACCCCCAAACTCATGCGGACAACAGCTTGTGCGCACAATGCTGAACATGCAAGTGCCGTGCGC
Source organism: Wallacemonas sp. 195SL (assembly GCA_030849605.1). Taxonomy (NCBI): domain Eukaryota; phylum Euglenozoa; class Kinetoplastea; order Trypanosomatida; family Trypanosomatidae; genus Wallacemonas; species Wallacemonas sp. 195SL. The sequence continues at coordinate 13,631 of JASANS010002249.1, read as the reverse complement.
GTTCTGTGAAAAAGCCCCAAAGCAAAACGGGACTGTGCCGGCACTTGATTGCTCTGTCGTCATGGTGCACACGTGCACACTTTTATGGAATGAACGCTGACCGCACATCTGTTTTCCTCTCATTCCTTCTTTTTTTTTGTCCATTTACAACCTAGCTCTTTTCGCGACCACTTCATGCGCAACTCCGCAAGTGGTGATCAAGCATTTGACATTTTTTTTACGCCTCAGTGATTCCCCCTTTTTTTTTGCACCTTTTAAAAGCAATTATCTTCTTTACTTAGGAATTTGTCCCTCCAATTCGTTTAGCTCTAGTGGTATTTTCTTAATTTTTTTTTTGAACTGTCAAGCTGTGTTCCCATCTGTGACTGTTCCGATTTGCCTCTTCCAGAGCGTTTTCGAGAGCTGTGCAGCTGCAATTGGAAAAACAGAACTGAAAGGACATTTTTTTTCATTCCCCTTCCTTGATTTCAATCGCTCTCACACTTTTGTTGTAGCAACACGTGCAGAAGCGACCCCGTTTTCTAAAAGCAACCTTTTTCTCTCCCTTTCGTTTTCACTTTTGAGCACTCAACGTCTGTGGCTGGAGTATATATGGTTCACAGGATCGCTTCATTTGTGATTCTGGACCTTCCACATTAAAGCAGTGACCCTGTACTCAAGTGAGTGGCAACCTTCGTCTTCTTTCTTTTCTTATTAAACAAAGTGCGTGACTACTGATTGACCTGTTCATCGCCCCACGCACCTTTGCTCTTACTGACGCACCGCCGCGACATCTGTTTCCGTCTGCTCTTTACTCTGTTGAGTGAAGGCAACACGCGCACCTGCTCTCTGACATCGCTGAAGCAATGGAGCCTGAAACGGAGAATGTGTTTGTCCAGCTGCCGGACGAGCCTTTCACGACGAAGGAATTACTGACGAAGACGATGCGTATTCTCGTCCCAACCGATGTGAGCAATCTGCTATGGATGTCTACACAGACAGTGACTCTCGCCTTTGTGGGTAACTATCTCGGATCTGTCGCCACGGCACAGTACAGCGCGTCCATCATTATTTTTAACATGTTCGGCTTCTCCATCATTCAAGGGTTCGGTGCAGCGATCGACACCATCTCATCGCAGGCGTATGGCCGTGATGCCCGCTCTCCTCTGGTCGGAGAGACGCTGCAGATGGCACTTGCTCTCGACGCCGTAGTTGGGTTCTTTTTGTGTATTTTCTTCATGAACATCCGTCCGCTTGCTGTCCTTCTGTTCGGCGAGGAGGTCGGCGGTGGCGTGGGCGCGTTCCTGAAGCTGAGCCCGCTGTACCTCCTCGTGCAGGTGCTGGCTGGCGCGATGAGCAAAACTATGTTCGCGCAGAAGAAGCCGGGCATTGTCGCCACGGCGAACGCGGCTGCAGCGGTGGTGTGCCCCGTGGCCAATTACTTCCTCACACCTCTCGGCCTATCCGGGGCTGTGCTCGCCCTCACCATCACGATTGGCAGCGCGTGTGCGGCCTACATCGTCGCCACGCTATACCACCCGGCCATCATCATTCGGCTCGCGCCGTGGCCCTCGCCGCGCCTCAGGGACATGGAGGCTTGGAAAGAGTTTTTTGCCGTGGGCGTGCCGTCCTTGCTCGCGACGTGCGCGGAGTGGTGGGCATTTGAGGTGCAAGCGGTGCTGGCCGGAACGATCTCTACGACAGCTCTGGCCATTCACGGCGTGGCGATGAACCTGGTGAATTTGCTCTTTTCGGTCGCTCTCGGAATCTGCATCGCTGCCAGCGTGATCATTGGCAACTCCCTCGGTGGCAATCGCCCCGTGCAGGCGAAGCAGTTCGCCTATTTCATTCTGATTGTGGATGTGGCCGTGGGTGTTCTTACGGCGATCATCATGATCACGTTTGGCGGCCACATCGCGCGGCTCTTCTCCAAGGAGGCGGATGTGATTGACGGCGTCGAGAGTATCATGGTGTACATTGTCCTCGTTCACGTAGGGGACTCGCTTCAGTTCTGCCTGCAAGGTATCTTCCGCGGCGCCGGCCGACCAAAAGAAGCTGGCATTGCCGTAATGCTGACACTGTGGGTGATTGGTGTACCCGCCTCATGCATTTATGTGCTCGTCTTGCACGCTGGTGTAGTGGGCTGCCTCAAGGGTCTACTGATTGGTTTCTTGTTCGAAATTCCGCTCTTGTTCTATGGGGTGACCCGCTTTGATTGGCTCAAGCTCGCCCGCAAGGCCCACAAGCAAGCTATCATTGAACAGCTCCCAGAGGAGCTCGTAACCGAAGACTTGTCCACTCCGCAGGTACAGCGCCTGGCTGAGCAGTTTCCTAACTTCTCCTCCATCCGCAGCGATGCACAGCTTGACGAGAAGGGCGAGGATGACCAGGCTCTTGGGCACGTTGAACACCAAGGCGCAGAAGACGACACCCCGCACACACGCAAACCATCGCCATCACCGTCTACCGATGGGCCGCATGACGGCACGCATGGCGACCGGTTCGAGGAGGAACCGCATTCATACCCGGAGAAACCAACAAAGTAGTGACACCTCTTCGTTTCTTTCTTCCTTTTTTTGACGGGGGGGGGGGGGGCTGCGGTGTTCGTTGTTTGACTCACTTCTTCACCCTGTCGCGATGCCAAAGGGGCATCGACTACAGGCCTCGTGCAAAGCGCAACGCCCGCGTGTTTCCCACGTGTTTCTTTTGATGATCGCGCGTCCTTTTGGCTTTCTTGTATTTTTTTTTTTTGCGTGTTCACTTGTTGGTGTTTGTACAAGGATAATCACATAGCTAAGCAAAACAAATTGCACGAACAATCACATCGGAGGGAACACACACATTCAGGCGCGCACTGCGCTTGTCATCATCATCTGCTTGTGTGTGTGTGTCTGTGCCCTAGCTATTTGCTTTGGTTCCGCTCTTACCGGCAGCTCAATGATTGCCCTCTCCCTGTTTTCATCACACAAAAGTGAGGCGCGTGCTTTTTTTTTCTTTTGCGTTGACACAACAAAGGGATAGTGCCATGACTGCTTGGCAACCTTGGGGACTCACTGTGAGATTGCTGACGCCTCTTCTTTTTCTTCACGTGCCTTTTCTCTTCTCACTCTTCCGTTGACCTACTCTGATCCTCAACCCACCGCTGTGCTACGCGTTTTCAGCACGTGCTATCATTGCGCACACAACAGAGCCTCAGGCTCTTTTTACCCTCTTTCTCCGTTGGCTTTGCGAAAGCCTTTTTGTTTTTCTAGTGTGTAATTGTGATGGAGGTGGTATCCGCACCGTCTGTCATCACCAGCGAGGTGTATAACCAGGCTGAAGCCATTTTCAACCTGCTGCAAAACAAGGAAAAGCTAGTTTCGTTCCTGGACTGCACAACCCTGCTGCGAGGGATGGGCATGAACCCCACCCACACCGATATGGACCGTCTCAAGGAGCGAATGTCTGAGCCGATTCTCAAGCTCGAGCAGTGGCGGCGCGAGGAGGAATTGCGACGCGAGAAGGAGCGCCGAAAGGAAGAGGCGCGCGACAAGAAGCGCAACCGAGGCACCTCTGTCAGCAGCAAGGGCGGCGCTGCGGGGCGAAAATCACTTGCAGAGAAGGCCGCTGAGGAGGAAGAGAAACCGGTCAAGATTGTGCCTGTGGAGGAGATCAAAAATATTGACTGGAACATCTTCATTGGGTGCACTGAGGAGATCTTCCGCGACACGGCCGTGGAGGAAAAAGTCGTGCTGGCGGCAGTGAAGACGTTCCATGAGGAGGGTGAGGCGCCCGTCATGACGCGGAATCGTCTGATCGAGATTGTGACCAGCAACGGCGACAACGTTCTCACACCAGCCGAGGTGAAGCAGCTCGTCGCAATTCTCCCAGAAGACTGCACCTATGAAGAGCTCGCGGCGCGCATTCAGGGCACGTACGTCCCACCGACCAAGGAGGACCTCGATCGCATTGCCGCACAGGCAGTCGAGGAGAAGCGCCAGCGGGAGGAGGCGGAGAAAGCGGCTGCCGCGGCCGCTGACGATCCGCTGACCGGTCTCTAGCGAGTGGCGCAAACGTGGGTCGCTGGTCCATGTACGCACACACACACACACCGTCATGAGACGTGGATGCCTTCGATGTACATACACTGACACACCGAAAGGGGATCGGCTCCCCTGCTTTGTCTTCACACACCTCTGAGCTGATTCCTCGTCGCTTTGGCAGCAACGCAATCGCAGGGAAGGGGCGCTCGATTGAATACTCAGCTGAAAGGCCAATCTTTCCTCCCCCTTTTTTGACATTGTTGTCTCGACAACACACATACACACACACACGCAACACAGTCTCATCTAGACAGAATTCTTTCGTGATTGGAGCGAGGGACGTGCGCACCGGTCCCTGACGAGACACACCCCCACTGATCAGAGACACGCGGACACAGACGTACACACGCCTCACTTGTTAGAGCCTCCGAGACGTATTCATGTGCCACCTACCGACGTGAGTGCGTCTCGAATAACATATGGCAGCTTATTTTTCCCCTTGGCCTCCATACTTCCCTATGTACTTGCACTTTTCATGACAACTAACTTTTCTTACTTCCTTTCCTCTCTCTATATCCTGCCTCCACCTTTGCTGTTCTGTATCTTGTTCACACACACACACACACACACACACACACACACACACACACACAACTCTGTCAAATACGCAAGCATTCCAACAAGCCTTTAAGCATAATTCTGTTCGCGTCCACGCTTCCAGCTAGTCCACACACTCCCCCCTTTTTACCTCTTCAGGCCACTTCACAGTACTCCGTGTCGCAAACAATGTCCGGCATGAACCTGATCGTCAACATCACCTGCAACCCGCCGGTCATCTCCATCTTTGGCCCCATCAAGGAGAGCACCGTGGATCGCCTCAATGAGACTCTGCCCAACGCGTGCTCTACGACCAACACCGGCAAGGTGCCATTTGCCCTTGTGCGCAAAGAGGACCCCCCACACTGGTACGGCGAGCTTCGCACCCAGTTCGCGAGCGAGGACATCGGCACGTCTCAAGTTTTTGTCTCCCTCCTGGATGCCCTCGAGGAGGAGGGCTCCTGGAAACTGCGCGGTAGCACGACGATGAACCACGACGAGGACAAGGTCACCTACCGGTTCTTCTTCGTTCGCGGCGCCAACTAAACACACAAGCATGCACAGCTCAACAATCGCCGTTTTCTTTCTCCCCCTCTCGGCGTCCCACTGGCATCAGGGCGGTTCCACATACATCTGATGGTGAAGACACAGAGCTGTAGAAGAAGCTGCACGTGTGCTGTTACACACAGGTCATGCTTTCTCTCTCTCTCTTTCTCTTCCTCGTTGGACGCAGTACGAAGAACTCGTCTCGCGTGCTCCCCTCCCCTGGCGTGTTTCGCTCTCTTGCTGTTCGATGAGTGATGTAAAGTATCTATACCAGCTAATGATCTTTTTTTTTCTTTATTTTACTTTTTGTTTGTTTGTCAAAGATGCGAGAACTCTTCTCAGCTTCGCTTGTTCTTTTTTTTTCTCCCCTTTCTCCCTCTTTTCCCTCTCTTCTCTGCGCAAAGGTTATGCAGAGAGTGAGGCACGAATGCAAAAACACACACAATATAATACAAAAAAACAGCGAAGAGAAAGAAGAGATGAAGGAGATGTGTCGACGCCGAAAAACAAGAAGTCAATTTGCGGCCCAAACCGCGAGCCAAGATGCACGTCGCGCTCAATTCAGCACATGTTTTCTGATCTTGTTTTCTCAATTCAGCTTTGGCGAGAGGCAACTTCAGCCTCTGAAATAAAACAAACCAAGCAAATTAAAAAAAAATAGTAGTACAAGAGTATTGCAGAGATTGCACACAAGCCAAGTAGCACGAGTGCCAGGTATCTGACAAGCTGAACATGTTTTGGTCATTCATTGGGACGCCTTTGAATGGCCAACGCCAGCGAGCAGAGAGCGCTCTCTTTCTTCCTTTCTTTCTGTGCTGGAATTGACTTCACGGCTGCCCTGTTTCCTTCACCACGCGAAAAAAAAAAAAGTGTATCGCCCACTCAAGCGTGTCACCCGCTTCTGTCTTGTCACAATTGACACAAGAGCGGCTAGCCGAATCTTGACTGCGATGGCTGCTCTCGCGTCAATCTTCACCTTGACACGGAAGATACACGTAGACACACACACACACCACTGTCTTTCGTCCTCACTCTCTCCATTCCATACACACTCCTTCTCAGTACACAATCCAAAGAACGCCCGGGGGCTGACGAAAGGTTCAGATGAATGCTTCTGCAGCCAATTCTCGTGATGTCGCCTTGTGCCCACCGGCATTGCTAATGGCTCTTGACGGAGATGCCAACGCACGCCTGCCGCCAGAGCTGCTTCAGGCGTGGCGCCAGGCCCTGCACGATGCGCAGAGCCTGGCGCATCCCGTACAACACACTGACGGCACCAGTAGACGCGCACTCGCCCCGAAAGACGCCAGGCCGGCAACCCAGAAGCTGAACGCGGCGGAGTTCTTTGTTCTCTCTGCGGAGCTGGAGCGGGTGAATCGGGATATTGAATCCTCGCGACCACTGGAGCTTCATGAGAGAGTGAAGAAGCTCGCGGTGGACGAGCTAGACCTGCACATGTTCGACACCCTGGCGCCCTCACAACGACAAGAAGGACGGCAAGTTGTGCAGCTGTTCACTGCGCAGCAGTACGAGTCTGCGCTGCCGTGCATGCTGCACGTTGTCAACGCCTGCGCCACGGAAAAGCGGACGGCGTCAATGCTGAACAATGAGGCCGTGTGCTATTTCAAGTTGGAGCGGTGGCAGCTGAGCAAGCAGTCGTCGGAGCGTGCGCTGGATCTTTATCAAGACCTCGACGTGTGCCGCCGCCGCATCACGCGCATCTGCCTTGCTGTGGGTGATGTTGCCGCTGCGAAGCGCGAGGCCTCTGCGTTCAAGCAGTCTCCGCAGTGGGCTGGCGAGTGGCGCGCTATCAAGGCCTACGAGGCGTACACAGCTCTGATGGACTCACAGCAGTATACGCACGCCCTGCGAGAGCTTGACGCACTCCTGGTGGTGTTTCCGTGCGCAACGTTTGACAGTCTCAAGGTGCAGCTGCTCTCTCTGGAGAGCACCAAGGACGCCGCAGCGCACGCCCGACAAGCACACTGTCGCTACCCTTTCTCGACCGAGCTTCAGTTTTGGGAGGCTGAGCTGGCCTTCCACAGCGCCTCTACTAGCGCTGAATTGCATGAGGTGATAAAGACGTTCCATGCCGTCTCAGCCCCCAAGACGGACACGCGCTTCCGTTTGTCAGAGTTGAGAGTACGCAGCCATCTGTCAATTCTCACCCGTGTGGAGGAACTCGCGGAGGAGGCGAATTGGGATCAGCTGGTGGCGATCTGCAGCACGGCTCTCGAGCAGCGACACACGTTGCACGACGGCATGAAGCGAGCGCTGTACTCTGCCCGGGCCGTCGCTCATACACACCTGCAGTCCTGGTACGCCGGTCTGGATGACGCTCTTCGTGCGATCAGCTATGCTGAGAGCGCATCTGACACGGCGAAACTGCTCGGGTTGGCTAGCCAATGCGAAGAGGCTTTGCTGCGTTTCAAGGATGCTCTCGAGCACGCGCAGCAGTCACACCGCCTGGCCCCCTCCCCCGCCGCGGCAGAACGCATCCGGAAAGTACAGGCGCACTTTGCCCAGCACACACGGAGCCGTGAGGCACGACGGGCTGACGCGCAGCGCTCCACAAACGACCCACACACGTCCAGTCAACCTCCAGCAGCATCCCCCGCTCCATCTATTCGCAGACACTACGAGACCTTGGGACTTGTCGAGGCGGCCTCATCACTCGAGGTGCGGCGCGCGTATCGCGCGTTGGCCATGCGATGGCATCCGGATAAGTGGAGTGGAGCCGCACCACATGACGTGGCCGCAGCTGAGCAACGCTTCAAGGAGGTGCAGAACGCTTATGAAGTGATCATGAATGCAATCGCGATGCGCACCTAGTCGGAGGCCAACGGAAACCCGAGCTTCGGCTCTGCTCGCACTCGACCGAGTCTGTTTTTAAAATTCTTTTTCCCGCCTCTTTTGGTTCGTCCACTTTGCTTCCCTTGTTTCTCACCCGGCGGCGTGCCATCATTACACAGTCGCCGCAAAGGCATACATTCCTCACATTCACACAACAACATCATCAGGCAGACAGTGGTTGCTTTATTTTCGCTTCATCATTTCCTGAGCGCCAAAAAAAGCGCTGCATTATCTCCTTGAACGATACATCATGCTTTCTTTCTTGGACTGCTATCATGCTCTTCTTCTTGTGCCAAATGCGCTGTCTCTCTTACCTATTCTTCTTCTCTTCTCTGCTCCCACTGATTTATTTAAGGTCAACTTTCTTACAGCCCAGTCTTTCCAGTTGTGGGTTTCCTTTCTTTCTATTTCGTCTGAGCTGAACTGGCATTTTCTTTCTTCATTTATTTACTTATTTACAATAAACAAGGATTCGCATTGCCTACGGAAAACGAACAACTGCACAGGTGTGTATACGTCTTATCGCTTTTCTTCCCGTTCCTGAGCATATTCCAAGATTAACCACTGGACAACCAGCCTTTTATACGCTTGTTCTTTGCCGTGTCTCTCTCTCTCTCTTTGCACTACCATTATTAATCTTATTATTCTACGGTGCATCTTTTTTTTTTTTTCTGTCTCACAGTATTTTCTCCTTCTCGGTCTCTCGTTCAAAAAAAAAAAAAAAAGAAGTCTAGTAGAACCCTAAAGTGAATTGAATTTTTTATTGTCACACGTGATGGGCTTGCTTACCACTGGGGGTCTCCCTATGCAATGGGGCACTGACGCCAACAACAAGGCGATCCCCCACGTCACCGCCCATGGTATTCAGCAGTTTCTTAACGTTTTCAATAAGAACAAGGACAAGGACAACAGCCCTTTCCTGTGGGGTGAGGAGTTGGAGCATCTGTACGTCCACGTCGAAGACGGTCGCGTGTACCTCGATGTCACGGCGACGGAGCTGATGGAGCGCATGAGCGCGCAGCCCGACTGTGATGCTGTGTGGCATCCAGAGTACGGGGCGTACATGCCTGAGAGCACCCCAAAGTATCCCTACTCGCTCGCCATGGAGAGCCTTTGCTCAGTTGAGGAGAACATGAAGCACCGCTATCGCCAGATCGATGAATGCGCCGCACCCGGCTCGTTTGGCGTGACGTTGGTGACGTTCCCTGCGATGGGTGTGGGCAAGTTCTTGACTTCCGACTCCACAGAATCGCCTTACTCGCAGTCTCTGTTCATTCCCGATGCCGCCATCAATTCCATCCACCCTCGTTTTGCCAACTTAACGGCGAACATTCGTCTGCGTCGTGGCCGCAAAGTGTGCATCCAGGTCCCCCTGTACATCGACACCCATACCATGGAGAAGACCGTGGACAAGCGCCTCAACATTGATTATCATCCCCGCAACGTCGACATTGACTGTGGCGTGAAGGACGAGAAGAAAAAGAAGACGACCAAGTTTGGCGCCAGCGCTCCATCATTTCCGCTCAGTGATGCCGAGGTCGCCGTTGAGGATGCAGCGACACCGGAAACGGTGCCCTACAGCCCCATCGATCCACGTGAGAAGCAGTACCCCGCCGCCGCCGCCCTCACCCACCTCTTCACGCCGGCCACCCTGTACTACTACGGTCAGTACTTCACGGACAAGCAGCGGGAGAACGTCAAGAAGAGATATGATGCGTGCCCGTGCCCGGTCCCCTCCGTCAGCCACCCCTGCATCTACATGGACTGCATGGCATTCGGCATGGGTGACTGCTGCCTGCAAGTGACGATGCAGCTCAAGAACATCCATGAGGCGCGCCACATCTACGACCAGCTGGCGTGCTTGTGCCCCGTGTTCCTCGCCTTGAGCTCAGCGACTCCTTTTCAGAAGGGCCTGCTCTGCGACTCAGATGTCCGTTGGCTCACCATCGCGGCCTCTGTGGACGACAGGAAACGCGAGGAGGTCCCACGCATTGTCAAGTCGAGATACGATTCCATCTCTGTTTTCATCAGCGACGAAACTGAGAACCTGGATCAGTTTAATGACTCGGCGATTGAGATCAGCGAGCCGTACTATGATGTGCTCACAGCCAATGGGGTCGATAGCCGCCTAGCTAAGCACGTCTCCCATCTTTTCATCCGCGACCCACTCGTGCTCTACGATCAGATGATTGACATTGACGACAACACCCACAGCACCCACTTCGAGAATATCCAAACCAGCAACTGGCAAACAGTTCGTTTCAAGCCCCCACCGATAGAGGAAAACTCGGGCATTGACTGGCGCGTGGAATTCCGCGTCCTCGAAATTCAGCCCACCCCGTTCGAGAACGCCGCCTTTTCCGTCTTCATTGCGCTTCTCACCAAAGCCATCACCAAATACAAGCCGATATTCTACACCAAAATGTCAATCGTTGACGAGAACATGGGCCGCGCTCACCGCATCGATCCGTGCAGCCAGCTCTACGTCATGAGGAAGGACATCTTTGCCACCAACTTCACCAGTGACGACTCGGAGAACGAGAAGCTCTCAATTGACGAGGTCTTCAACGGGAAGGAAGGTGGTTACTACGGGCTGATCCCCCTGGTCCGACGGTACCTCGCGGACGAGAAGAAGGAGAACCCACTGCTAGAGCAGTATCTCCGCTTCTTGTCTATGCGCGCCTCTGGCAAGATTCCAACTGCAGCACAGTACCTTCGCCAGTTCGTCATGAAGCACCCGGACTACAAGCACGACTCCAGACTGACAGAAAAGATCGCTTTCGACATCACCAAACATGTTCACGACTTGGCATTTGGACTTGTTCACGATGACAGCTATCTCCCTATGGCCGAGTTCTCCTCAGAGCCCGCCAAGGACAGCCGAAAACGCGCACGTGAGGACTAAGTATGCTAACACGCACACACGAGGGCGCACGCCCACGCCCACACACACACACGGAAATTGAAAGTGGATGAACTGGCAAAGTCTGATCGTTTTGTTAGAAGGCACCAGGTCTTACGGCTTGGATTCCCGAGACAACGCCAGCTTATGCGGTATATCGCATACCAACATTTTGTCTGCCTTTATTTTTTTCTGTGTATGTGTGTGTGCATTGTTATTTCCCCTTATTATTACACACCTGTTCAATTCTGCACAACAACATACAAAAAAAAAAAAAAAAGAGGTGATGGCGACACCAGCAGCCCCGCTGCCCAACGTGCGGAGTGGCGCACATGCAGACTCAATCGAAATGTGTCCCCAATACTGGGCTGTCCCTTTATCCTCTTCTAGGCTGACCCCTTTCCCCCCTACGCTTTACTGTTTCAGCCGCTGCTTACTTCGTTGTGATAGCTTGCACCGCACTGCACGGCCACTTGCTTCTGGATGTCGCCGCTTGTACTGCCACGTCGCACGATGGTACTGGCAAGCCCGACTGACACGTCATCCCTTCTTCCCCTTCCCCTTCACATACACACAATTCACAAATGCATTTTTTCACGCATCAACCCCCCCCCTTTTCCTTCTACACCTGTGTGCACATTTGCCTTAATGTTTTATCGCTCCTATCCCCCTAAGCTCTCCCGTTTTCACTATCTTCCACTTTCCACTTTCCGCCTTCCCTCTCTCCACCACCTCTCAACAATGGGTTGCTGCGGTAGCAAAGACGACGCGAAGAAGCAGGGCCAGCACCCACCCCAACACGGTGGCAACCCGCCTCCTCCCCCTCCTCAGGGCGAGCGTCCCGAGCACCCTGAGGGCGGTCACCATCCCGAGGGCGGTCGTGGCCGCGGCCATGGCGGTCGTGGTCGCGGCGGCCAGTAAGGGCTGCGTGCCTGACGCGCTGCGTTTCTCTCTTTGTTTTTGTTTTTGTTTTTCTGTGGGCAGAGAATGACGCGGCTCAATCCCCCTCATTCGACTTTCCCCTCCGGCTCACTGATTGCGCGGCTTCGTCCGCATACAGTCCAGTGCCCCCTTCCCCCTTTTCCTTTTCCTTCGTCAAATCTCCGCCAAATAGTATCCTCCATTCTTTTCGTTTCTCTCTCTCCGCGCTGGAGTTGGCCTCCGTCAAATGCGACGGCTGTGGGTGCTATACTGAGACCCCACCTCAGTCGCGAGGCCTGCCGCGTGGCGTCATATTCTTACTTCTTTCTTTGTTTTCTTTTTCCTCCATTTGATTCCCAACGTGAAAACATTATGAATAAACCAACAATTAGCCGGAGAGCACGTGCGCACAGCCGACCGAACTTTTCCGATCCCCGTCAGTGGCAGCGCCGCTGCTTTCCCTTGTCAGATCAGACCCTAACACCGCCGTGACAGACAGCCCACCTGGCAGGTCCGATCGGTCAGCATGGTGGGCTCCTTCTCCCCACTCTCTGCCTATGCCTCCACTCTCTGCGGCAATCGCATATAGAATCGACAGTGGCTTTGCTCTGCGCCGTTTCAAGAACACTCCACCACCCCTCCTTGTCTCCCACCTTACTCTGTATGCCTTCACTTGCTGACTTTCATTCAACTTTCTTCCTGCCGAGACCCCTTGTCGGCGTTTCGTTCTCAGTTTTGCACCTTCTTCCTCCGCGAAAAGCACCAATGGGCTGTTGTGGCAGTAAAGGTAACGGCAACGGACAGGCCAACAAGAACGGCGAGCCCCTTCCACGAAACAATGGGAACAACGGGCGTGGTCGTGGCCGTGGTCGCGGCCGTGGCCGTGGCAATGGTCGTGGTGGCAAGTGAAAGAAGCCTTTCTGTCCATGCATACGCCATCAGCTCGTTGGCACCTTCTTTTTCACACTGATCTGACGCATAGGGACACCGCAATCGGTCGTGCCCGCGTCAATTTTTTCTCGCATTCTAACCCCATTCAATGTAATGACTGCGTAGCGGTGAATTCACTCGCACGCGGCCTTGTTCTTGCAGTTCACAGCGCCGCTCCGCGGTGCCCTATCTGGCTGCAGGTGGTGCAGTGCAGCTACCCCAGCCTGACACACGCAAATCGTGTAGCCGTGCAATCCGTCTGACTGAACGCTCTTCTCGAGGTTATATCCCGGGTTTGTTGCGTCGTGGACGTGGCGACACGGCTGCTGAGGTGGGTGAATGACCTTCACTCTGATTTCCCTTCTCTCTCTTTTTTTTATGTCCTGGTTTACTCGTATGGACACACTTGCTGATGTGCTCGTGTGGCTAACCAATGGAAGCCTTCATTAGGAGTCATGTGCGACAAATTGCACACCGTGTTCGTGACCCCACCCAAGCATCGCCCTCTTGGCTTGGACTCATTCCGCGCTCTCTTTTGCTCGCCTTCGCCCCCCCCCCTCCCTCCCCGTGCACCGTTCCACACTCACAGCGCTTTCATGTTGACGTTGCACACCGGCGTGGCTGATGCGCTTGGAGTGCACACGTACTCCATGTATCTGACGGATGCTGTCTGGCGTTCCCACATGCCTCGTGCTGGCGCGTTGCTGATTCACCCGTGCGCCTTGCCCGACCACTTACCACCCGCTCCCCTTTCCCTCCTTCTCTTGATTGCCTGGCCTCGTGGTGCCCTCTTTCCCCCCCCCCCCCCCTAAGCTCTCCCGTTTTCACTATCTTCCACTTTCCACTTTCCGCCTTCCCTCTCTCCACCACCTCTCAACAAT
>JASANS010002248.1:0-38626 GCA_030849605.1 Wallacemonas sp. 195SL | reverse complement strand
CGGTCGGTTGGCATCGACGAATGAGAGGGTCTGGTTCAACAGCATCGCCAGTAGTCCGACCACAGCAATGCCCACAATTAGCTTTGTCAACGATTGCCGTAACGGCCGCTTATGCAGCGCATCTCTTAGTCGGCGCAAGTACATTGGGGCCTCAGTGCGTCAGGATCGGAAAGAAGTTCTCGCACCAACGCCGTGAGTCAAACAGGTGCCCAACGCAAAGCCAGACACAGAGAAGATAGAGATAGGGGTCGGTATTGACTGAGGCGAACAGGGCACAGCGAAGAAAATACTAACCCAGCCGAACGCAAGCACCAGTCATGTAGTAGGGCAGCGCACCAGAGAGCAACAGCATGGAGAAGAGAAATGGTCGGTAAATAGAGAGGTTTAGCATCGAAAAGAATCAACAGAGTATGTGCAGTACATGGGTGGACGTGCTTATCCATGTGTCAGTATGGACGGGGACGACGAACACGAAGGAAAACCTTACGCACTCACACACACACACACACATCAAAGGGGGTGGCGGAAAGAGATGAGGTTTAAAGGTTACTGCTTTGTTTTTTTACAAATCGTATTTATGTGTTTTCGTGGCCGTGTTGGCTTCACGCACGTGAGGACGGTTTGTTAGTGGAGACAAAAACAAACAGACGAGGCGAAAAGAAAACAATGAAACATAATGTTAGGGGTCAGCTGCAAGAGGTGGGCGCCTCAAGCATACGAGGTGTCGAACAAACGAAACGTTCTTCAGGTGCGAACGCCACACCGTGCCGGTCATAAAAGCAAGGTATGTGACGTGACGAGTTACAGACCTGAAGGGAAACGCACGGTGCGAGCATCAAAAGGGGAAAAAAGGGACCCATTGTGCAGAGAATGGAGATGGCCCTTCCGCAAAGACGCGTGTCAGGAGCAAGGTGAGCCACTGTGTGAAGGAAACGACCGAGGTGCCACTGGAGCGCGAACGAAGCGAAGGGCCTCAGAGCAAAGAGCAACCGCGCTCACGTGGGTTTAAGGAAAAAAAAAAAAGAGAAACGCTTTAGCACACAGACCAGCAGATACAACTCCTCTAGAACGGAAACTCTGCACTCCTCGGAGATGTTTTGCGCCGACATGTACAAACTATTAGAACAGCAAGCCTATCAATGATTTCTCAATATCCGCTTCGCTGGCTACGCGACTTGCGATAGAAAGGTTCTGCGGACCAGACTCATCCGTGACAACGGGAAACGGAAGAACAGCAAAGTACGAGAGAAGCTCGGTGCAAAAAAAGAAAAAGAAAAAACTAGTGGTGTTTTGGGGTACCACGCTCCCACATGTGCCGTTCGGTAACAACTACAGTTTGGAACTAAAAACAAAGCAAAAAACGGCGCACACGCTGGGTAGCCGAAGTGCTAAACTAAGTGGTGGCTTAATGAGAAGCAAAAAAAAAAGAAAAAAAAGAAGGCTGGCCATTCGCACTTCGGCTGCTCGTGGTCTCGGGAAAGCGTAGACACCGTGTTGGGTGCAGGTGTGTCGGCGTTCTCGTTGCGTGAGTATGTGCATTTCTCACAGGGGGGAACAGCTAGAATGAGTGGCGAAGCATCACTGGCATCACGATTCACGGGTCAACGATGCGGCGTTAAAGATATCCTCCAAGTGTGCTCCACAAACATTACCAAGTGTTAACGTTCGCTGCTCACCGCGCCGACTGACGGCATTCACAAAAGTTTGGTCAACAGCGGCCCTGGCCTCGTCACGGTAGCCCGGCACCAATCGAAGCGCAAGGCCCCAGCCCGACAGAGGCATCAACACACGGTGGTACTCAAACTTGTTCTCTCCCGGAGTGTGGATAAGCAGTGGGAACGTCGAACGCACAGTGCGGTTGGAAGCCGATAAGTCAATGGGCTTTGCAGGCTTTGCGACAAGTGAAGGCGTAATAAGCACATCCGTGTTGTGCAGCTTTCTAGTGGAGAAAAGAGGTGTCTGGTGCGAAAGATTCATGATCATTTCTGACATGTACAGCAGCCGCTCGCCCTCGAATGGAAACTCAGAGAATGGGGTGTTGAAATGAACGTCATGCTGCTCTCCGGTCAGTATGAGATTGCCAAAACGGTTTTTCGAGACAGCATCAACCAGCTTGCCGTCCAGGTCAATCGCAATGAGGCCGTAGTGAAGGCCGAACTGATTCACGCGGGGCGTGCCACCTCCGCCAGAACGGGTGGATTGTGAACCCACATTGCTTTCGGCCAGCAAGCCGAGCCGTAATTCGTTCCAGAGCAAGTCAATGTAAAACCCAGTGGCGACGCTCTGGTCGCACTCTTCCATAATGAGAGAGGGCACAACTTGAGTGTGCAGTTCAAAGGCACGATGAAATTCTCGGAGGGCCCACACACGCGTCAAAATCACACCGCTGTTGAGATAGGCGGATCGATAAATCCACTGGCGGGAGTCGGAGATTCCCGCGGCGGCATCTACCTTTGAGTGCGGCACGCGATAAAACTCCGGGCACTGTGAGTACTTGACAGTCCGCGGGGCGTAGCAATTCGGCTCCGAGTGGAACATCATGGGCGCCCACTGCTCACCGCGCCGGACAGCGCGCACGTTGATGTCATCGGGGTGCGCAGGAGCACGGCGGTCGAACTCTTCCATCACAGCACGCACATCTTCGCCAGTGAACGTGGTATCGCTGTCGAGCAGCAGCACAATATCCCAATCATGAAGCCCTAGGGTGTCCAGTGCCTCGACAGCAAACCCGAACTTTCTGTGGAAGCTAAATTTTCGTGTGTAGCCGGTGACAACAGGCGAAACGCCAGACAGGATCGCCGACGTGAGGTGTGCACACGTCATCACATCGATCTTCGTGGCAACGGTCAAGACGACATGGCGTGCCTCGCTGCCCGGCTGTCTGCGCTCAACAGGCAATTCGGCAGGAGGGTCGTAAAACTTCACGTAAGGCATGCTCGGCGCCTCCTCGACGCAGTACGTCGGTCGGTTGGCATCGACGAATGAGAGGGTCTGGTTCAACAGCATCGCCAGTAGTCCGACCACAGCAATGCCCACAACTAGCTTTGTCAACGATTGCCGTAACGGCCGCTTCTGCAGCGCATCTCCTAGTCGGCGCAAGTGCATTGGGGCCTTGGTGCGTCGGTATCGGAGAGAAGTTCTCACACGAACGCCGTTAGTCAAACAGCTTCACACCGCAGCGGAACACAAGAAAAGGACGAGCGTATGGGAGAAGAAGAGGCAGAGGAGTCGTTAATTACGAGAAAAGAAGAAATTGTGTTCAGTCACGTATTTAAGCACGTGTGCATGCCTGGACAGATCACCTTTCGAGGAGTTGAGACCGAGGGGATGATGGGAGCAGGCGACAGGAAGAACGCAAGGTTCATGGCGCGGATCATCACAAACTAGGTGCCAATACAGAGATGGGCGCGACGGGTGTGTGTGCCGATGTATCGCTTCCTCGCAGTACCACACGAATTCAGTTGTGTTCGTGGTGTGCCAATCAGCGATTCACAGCGGCGCAGTTGTCATTTCATCTAGTTTGTTTCCTTTTTTATTTCTTTTTTTTTTTTCGTGTGTGTGTGCGCGCGTGTATCTCTCTGTCTGGGTGAAAAGAGGAGGAGCCGAGTTCAAAGCACACTCGCAAGAAGCACCTGACGTTGCTGTCGAGCAGTCTTCACTTCTCGTTCAGCGTCGAAGGTAGGTGGTGTCAAAAGACTGAATGCCTCAGCATTCGCCACCAGTGGCGTCGCCGACTCAGTTGGCCAGTCCCATGTCTCTTCAGCCTCGATTGGGACGGACTGGTGTTGTGGTGGCTCGTCATGATGTGGTTCCGATCCGTGCGGATCATCCGTGGGCCAGTCCCACGCGTCGTCTTCCTCACCGCTCGCCGAGTCCGATGTCCACCCCCACTGATTCGTTTCCTGCGGAGGAGGTTGTGGGAGTGCTGCGGTGGCGGTGCTGGGCGGTGTGGGGTCTGGACCCGTTGCGTCACATTCAACGTCTGGTGGCGTCTCTGTCGCTGTCTCCGACCAGCCCCACCCGTCGTCGTGTTCCGGCAACAAAGACGGCACTGGCACCCTGTGCGGTGGGGCCGGTTGGTCTGGCTCCGCGAAATCATCATCATCGGATGCCCACCCCCACCCATCGCTATCGGCGTCAGCAGCGCCGGGTGGCGTTGCAACGGGAGGCACAGGGACCGTGGCGGGTGTGTGTTTTGGGGGTGGAGCTACGGTGTCAACAAGTCGCTTCTGCAACTTGCTGAAGGCACCAAGGATAGCACTACCCGCTTCTGCTACGTAATCGCCCGAGTGTGGCTGCGGATGTGCGTGGCGCTGTCCCTGAGCAGTCGTGTCTTTGACAGGGTACAATGCGGAGAGGTAGAGGCGCTGAAGCTCATCGACAGCCGCGTCTTCCAGAAGTGCCCGCCCACGTTTTTCGTCTCGCAAAAGCTGGTCATGTGAGGAACGCATCCGTTCGCCTGCCTCGACAGACAGGCGACGCTGTTGTTCTCGGAATGCGCTGCACACGCGGAGCAGGTTGGCGGAAACGAGGGTGTAGCACATGTCCTTTTGTTGTAATGCGAAATTTAACAGCGCGCGGCGGTAGCTCTCCAGACGCAGCGCCATGTACAGTTGTTGCAGAGCATTCGAAACACCAGCGCTCGTCACGAACGCCGCGTAGGAAGTCCACAATGAGGCTACCAGACGCCGACGAAGGAAAGCTTCTTCCTGCTGAAGCAGCGCCAGGGAGTTTGTGATAGTCGCCGCAGCGCCGTACTTGTGAGATGCCGCAGCCGTCCCATCTCCCAAAAGAAAATCAACAGTTGCTGACAAAAGAGCATCTGATGCAGGTCCGAGCGACGGTGACGCGTTATCGGCGCGCTCGGTGTGGTGGTGAAGCATGTGCTCAATCTGCGGCACAAGTCGCTGGTGAACGAGCTGGTGAAACGAATTTGCATCATAACGCACTGCGAGTGTTTGGGCGGAGTTGGGAAGAGCTCTTCCTGCGTCATCGGTAGTACAAGGATCAACGTCCCTAACCACCAGGCCACGGAAAGGTACTCGGAGAGCCACGCTGATCGCGCGCCGGTCATCTGAGCGCAACGACGCGCAGACACGTTCCACAGCCAAGCGTACACAGTCTAAGACATGTGATGCGGCGGCACCCGTCAACATCGCCACAGCACTGTCGTGCACACACTCCAGAAACAGCAAGCGCAGGAGAGGATCGCAAATGGGATCTCCCCCACGGCACTGCGACAGTACGTCAACGTGCGGATCAAGCAGATTGGATTGATCGTTGATGAAAGTCTTCGCTGCCTCAGCACTAGCAAACGCACTGCCACCTTTTGCGGCCGTCTCGAGGTGGAATGCGGTGCGCACAAAACGGGACACATCGAGACGAAGTGCCTCGACAAGCGTGACGAGGGCACGACGGTTTCCCGCGAGACAAGCCGTCGCAAACAAAGAAGGAAAGGACAAGGAAAAAGTGCTGCCTGGCGCAGCCCCGAAAAGTGTGATGGAGACGAGATCCGCCACGGGTGGCTGTAGCGCCGTGAGGCGCTGAAGCAGTTCCCACTGTGGGACACACGATGCACCTTCGCCACCGCCACCGCATTGGAGACAGTGAAGCAGTCGTTGACAGCACTCTCCCGCAGGACGACGACGTCCACCCGTCACCGCGACCTCAGCGCCTGACGCCGCCAGGAGGCGTGGTAACAGAGAAAGGTAGATACACCTGGATGCACGGAGAAGCAGAATCCACGGTGTCCGGCTCAGCCCATCACCTCGCTCACCCAAGGCGGTGAGCATAGACAGCACGGTATCTGCGCAGGCAGTTATGGTATCGTGGTCTTGCGAACCGAGCACGTATGCTTCCCACATAGCCAGCGTGCGCTGCGTCAGCGGCGACGGAGGCGGGATGGGTGCGCAGGGCACCTCTGTGCCTGTCTCTGCCTCGTGCCCCTCTGCCGATGTGGCACAGCGCCATGGCACAGCCGTGCGGAACAGACGTGAAAGCACGTCCTCGTGGAACCTGTCCATTTTGGAAGTGTCGGTAGCACGCACCGCAAAACAGCGTGGTGTGTCGGCGCTCAAGGGGAACCCTGCCCAGGAAGAGAGCGATCCCGAGCTCCGAGGTGGCGCGTGCCGCAAACAGCCATCCAGAGTCTCACTCGCCGCTGAGGCATTTATGGACGCAAGTGCCTGCAAGACGTCGATGCCGCCGCTGATGCGCACCAGCACTGGCCAGTGGCGTCGCGCCTGCTTGACCCACAGAGGCTCCGTCACGACAGCCGCAGTGGTGTGACGTGCATCGTCGTACGCGAGCACAGCCTCCCGCCATCTGGCGACGAGAACACGCCAACACTCCAGCACCGAGGAAAGAGAGCCGCTGCACCATGGGAACAAGGACCAATCGGTGATTTCCTCGCGGATAAAAGCATCGGGGAGGCAGAGAGGGGTGTCCTCGGGCACCAGCACACTCGCCCATCGTGACCACACGGCGGTGACATCGGATTCCCCATTACCGTCGACGCAGCACTCAACGAAGAAGGGAATGCTGACGAGCGAGGGGGTGACCACCTCTGTCAAGTGACTTTGCATCCATGACTCGAAGAAGTGTTGGATTGAACGGGCATCCAGCACACCTGTGGAGGCCAACGTGCTGGCTGCAGACGTTTTTCTACCGCAAAGGCGCTGCAGTGTGTGAAAAAGCGAGACCTCGTCGATGTCCTGCAGCAGCGCATATTCCATCATCATCAACTGACCCTCGTTGTCGTCGTCGTCGATGTGAGTTGCACAGGGTATCGTCGTGGAAAGAGAGCTAACGTCATCGCCACCAGGCGTGCCAGCGTCGCGATCGGGCACGATGTCGCCAACCATCATCTCGAGCGCAGTGTCAGAGTCGCAGCGAATTGCATACAAGAACAGCAATGACATACGTCTTGGCGAGCACAACGGATGCGATCGGGTGTGAACCACGGAGTGGACTCGTTGCTCTTCCAATCGAGTGCCGCTTCCCAGCAGAAGAAGTAGGAGTTGTTGCACTAGTTTGGCGTGGTGACGCTCAGAGGCCAGTGCATCGAGCTGTGCAACCACGGCACAGAGAGCCCACACGAGGAGCCCGGCGCACGACTCCCACTGCACCTTCACCGCCTCCACCACTGTCGGGTCCGCGTCACGCTCAAGTGCTTCGAAAGCAAGCATTACCACATGACGTCCATGCACACAAGGGGACGCGCTGTCGGTGCCAAATGGGTTTGACATTAGCTGCAAATCAAGGCATCGAAGAAATGAATGCATCACGTCAGGCGGCATCGGAATGTCCCGGCAGCTGCCACTGCCATCACTGAACGCACACGGTGCGACGAAGACCCACCGCCACAGGGTCTGGACGGCTTCGCAGATGGTATCCCAGGCCCAATGCTCCAGCTTCTCCGCCGCCATGTGCAGCAGTGGGGGCCGCGCATCGAGCAAACTGTGCACAAGAGCCTCCACCGTGAGAATAGCGCTCGCCTCGCGGGACGTACAGAGACCCAACATGTCGTCGTCCGGCACACCCGACATGCTGCGTGCATCCCCGCTATGGCTCTCATTGTAGACGAGCAGAGGACTTGGGCGGCCATCTCCACTTTCACCAGCCCCGTGGCTCAAGGCACACAGACCCGCCTCCTCCGCGTAGAAGCAATGCAGACACGTTTGTCGGTCGTCAGTGCCAAGCCAGCAGCGAAACGAAGAAGGACAGTTCTCCCCTGGTCCCTTGGCAGAGCCGCCCAGGGAACCCAGCGAGGTGGGTGACAGCGCACGCGTCACGCGTGCCCGCTGAGACGAAGGCAACAGTGTACACAACCTGGAGAGGTTTATTGGATGCAGGCCTGACCAGGTGGACGCCGCACTCACGCGGAAGAAGGTACTCTCTCTGATGGGTTGGCCGGCGCGATAGAGATCCCCTTTTTGCCAGAGTCGCTGCAGTGCACCACGGGTCACGTCGGTCACATAGAGGCCCGGTGTGGGTGGGGGGCCTGCGGAGGCAGCGCCGGCCGCCGGACTGACCGCACAATCGAGTACCCAGTAAAGCAGAAAAGGCGGCGCGGCCGGTCGATCCCTAGCTGTGTGCAACGACGTGCGGTTATTGGTTTGGGAGAGCCGCATCGTTGGGGTTCCGATCGGCACAAGGCGTACGATGCAGTCCCTCTGCGACTCTGTCAGGGACATGATCGCCTCGGTGGAAGAAGAGGGGGAGAGGTCAGCAGAGACAGTCAGGTCAGCTTCTCTGTCGGTGACAACACCGACGGCGAGTAACTGCGCTGAGCCTGGCTGCCCATGAGGAGAAGCACCGTTGGCACCGCCCGCAGAAGTGCACTTCGTGTCGAGAGAGCCGCCACACACAGCAAACGAATGTGTTGCCGACCACGGGCCAAGTGAGGCGGCGGCACCTGGATCAGTGCCAACTGAGCGCGGGGCAATAGTAATCAGAGCTCCACACAGAGGTTGCGACGCTTCCGGCACACAGCACGGCTGACCGGGCACCCACGCCCACTCCCAATCCTGCGGCGCGCTCCTCACTCGACTAGCTGCTGCTGTTTCACTGTGCTGAGTGTCAGGCCACTCAATACCACGCTCTGAGCACGTGTAGGTGCAGCGCGCACTCGGAATAGAGGCACCGTGTGGTGTGGATATACACAGAACGGATGCGCTGAGATCAAACCGGGCCTCCGCGTCTGCCCCAGCGGACGGAGATGCGACAACACAGAGAACCTCCGTCGTGGTGGTGGCTGTGTTGTCCGTGGAGCAGCTGTGGGTCTGGCGCACAGGGGTGACCAGCAGAGGCGTCTCAACACGTGAAGGCGTACCCACTGACATCGCCCGAAGAGGCAACGCCCGTCTAGCGCGCACCCAGCGTGGTGCTTTCTTGTCGATCTGGGTCTGCACCGAGAAGTAGTCCATGGCTGGCGAAGACGATGAACTGGGGCTTGCCAGGTCATCGCTGTCAGCGCACGCGAGAACGAGCACGCGCCGCGCGTCCAAAAAGACAACACCACTTTCTCCGCGCAAAAGCAATGACGGCGGCAGGCAGCCCAAGAAGCAGAACCGTGCATGCACAGGCGAAGCGCGGTCGCCCACCGTGGAGGACTGACGTGGGAGCAGAAGAAACCGCCACTCGCAGCCAACAAAGCCGTCCAGATTGTTCTCTCGACCGGCTGAGCCACTGCCTGAGTGAGTGAGAGTAATGCGGGTGGAAACGAGCACGGAGAGCGTCACGACAGCCGTCTCATCCGTGCTGGCATCGTAGTGCGACCATGACCTCAACTCCTGGCGGGATGTCTTCTCTTCTGGTGCCGCTTCCGGGGGAAGGGCAAACGAGCGGTGGAACACGTTCATCCTGATGACGTGGTGAGAAAGAAAAAAAAAGAAAAAGAAAAGAGAAAAACAAAACTAGCACTGAACGTCACAGGCAACAGGTTGGGGCGAAGAAGAACAGGGGGGGGGGGATTAGAATGGAATGAGACAGAAACGCCAGGCTGAGTGAGCACGACATGCCAAGCAGAATGGGAGTGAAAAAAAAAAAGCACAGGCGTATCACCTGCTGGGCGACCGCATTCTCAGCATCTCGTCTTTCCTTGCACCGGCTAAAGGGGGGCAACCGCCACAAAGACCGTTGGCGCAGCATGGCAGGGTACCGATGTTCTTGCGGCACATCGTGCCAGGAAAGGAGTTATGAATAGCAATTCGGATTGGTACGCGCCGGTTCAGCCGACTACGTTACGAACCATATGACTGTTGCTGTTGTTGTCTCGCGTTGTGGGTGTGAATTCCCTGGTGTTTGGCTTGGTGCAATTATATACGATTGTCTTTTGAGTGCAATGTGACCAAAAGTCACTATCGGAGAAGTCGAGAGCGAAAGAAACGATAATGGGTTGTGTGAAGCCCGGCAAACAAAACACGCAATCATAGGCGCCAAAAACGCGCTGGAAAAGAAGGGAGAAAGCAACAGGTGCCGAGGAAATCCGCCCCCTGTAAGCACAACAGAGAAGGCAGCAGAAACAAAAGCAAACACACACACACTAAAGCACAGAATAGTGAAAAAAAAAAAGAACAGGCCACATAGAAAGATAGGATGAAGCGACTGAAATGCCACGGGGCTTATGAGATCAGAATTTGCTCAATGATGCCGCGTGCGATGGCGTACAACGGAGGCACACCCTCCTGGGGTGTCATGGGAGCGGACAACGTTTCCGTCTCCACGACTTTGTGTGTACGCTCCTCCTCGGCTTGGGCGTCACTGGCGGCCAGAGGAAGATCGCTTGTGTAGTACGCAAACCGTGTTTTCAGGTCTTGATTAGCCACACCTTGACGGTAGAAGTCCTCGATGACACGGGCAAAGTAGCTGCCTTCCATTTCCGTTCCGACACATCGCCAGATGCGCTGATAGTAGCGGAGCAGGGGAGCGTTTTGAAGCATGGTCCCTGTCACGGTGAGCACCTTGCCGTGGTGCACGGCCACATTCGGGCCAGCCAGCTCCTCAAGACGAGACTTTGTCAGGTCTTGATTACGGCAGTTGCGCAGCTCATCCTGGTTGTCCTCGACAATGAGGCTCGATTTGGATAGCAGCACGTGGCTCGCGAGCTGGATGTCGCCGCGCTTGCCCTGCAGTCCGCCCGCTTTCCCCATCACACTGACGCTGCGGATGTTCTTGCCGAACGCGGAGAAGAGTGAGCGGCAGATACCCTCTGCCTGGGCACCAAAGGCGAAGTCCATGTTGATGATAAAGTGCCGCCGCAGACGGAAGGCCGAAACGTCCTCAGCGGGTGCGGCTTTCGCGCGACTCACTGGGGTGCGCGCTTGTGAGGCTGGAACTGTGTGTCGCTGGCTCGTCCCTCGCGAGCCTGTGGGTGTGGTGACGCCGGAGAGGGGCATGGACACGGATCCGACGCGGCTTAATGGTTTGCTGGCGACCTCCCATTTCAGTTTTCCTTCGGTGATGGTCTCGAGATGCGCCGCAAGGGACGTGCGAATCGTCTCATCGATTGTGTTGAAGTCGAGCAGGTGGACGGGGATGACGTCAACTTGGAGGCCGGTCATGGCTGTGTCTTGCAGTACAGTCATGCCGTTGCCCTCCAGGCTCTCCTGGTATTCGTCCTTCAGGTCGGGACGTGCCTTTTGCAAGAAGGTATTCATGCCGACATAGAGCATGTCGTCCGCGTTGTGCCACTCCGCCTTGTCACCCAGTTTGTCGCGTTGATTCGCTGCGATGTAGGCCAGAGCCTCTTCGCGGTACGTGCGGTTAAAGCTGCAGAGCAGGTTCTTGATGCAATGTGTGTTGCTACTAACCACGTCGATGGCCACATCCGCCGGCAACGCTTGCGACCGGTCGAGGCCGAGTTTGGCGAGAATGCAGGCCCGCAGGTTGAGCGCCCACTCATGGAATGGATTGATTTGAAACTTGCGTGAGATGCTCGGGTCGACGCGCACATTGTACTCCTCGCGATGCATGATAATCTCATAAATGCGCGTAATAGTGTGTCGCCCCCAATTGCGCAACAGCCCCTCCTGCTCCACGTTCGAGAGAGGGAGACGCGCAAGAAGGGTCTTGATGCGTCGAACATCCTCCTCCGGCGACGCTTGTTTGTTCTCTTGCCGCTCCTGCTCCGCACGCTCCAGATAATCACCGAGAAGATCCACCGCTGGCGGATGCACCATGCCCTGCACACGTCCGCGAAGCTTGCTGCTTTCGATGATGTGTACGCAGAGCATCGACAAGAAATCGAGCAGGTCGGTGAAGCCGTCGCGCAGCAGAACGAGTGTTTTACCTTCCATGCCCAGATGCCACGTGCAGCGGCGGCGTTCTTTGGTGCGCACGTACGTGATGGCTGTGCGGGACTGATTGACGCTGCTTTCGTCGTACATTTGTTTTCGAACATCAGCGTAGCGAGCCTCGTTGCGCATGCGTGTCGCCACAAAAGGTGGCAGCGCGTGGACAAGGTCAAAGCAAAAGGTCGACGTCACGTTTTGAGGGAGTCGATTCAAAGCATAGCCCCACGAGCCCACGTCCACCTCCCTGCTGTAGATCTTGGTATGGATGACGTTGTTGATTTTGCTGTAGCTCTCGACAATAGACCAGAGCGGCAGGTACTCGTTCTGTGAGGCATCGGCAGAGAAGACATACCGGCAGAGCTCACGAACAGGGCCAAATACGTCAACAGAGCCGGTGATGCTCGCGCCAACAGCCTGGGCAAACCGAGCGTTGCGCTCGAGCATCGCGCGAATACTACTGAAGGGAAGCAGCGCCATGACCGTCTTTCGCGTTTCCGCACCAGCTCGGAAAGTAAACTTGTTCTTTTCGTCGAACACGCAGCTTTCGGTGCCAAAGACTTGGCCAGGCAACAAGGTGGCGGCGTGGGTTAAGAGTATGTCGTCCTCAGCAATGGGCCCCTTCTCGGGCATAACGGTGTCGTCAAGAACAAGTTCAGGGACGTCGTCCTTGTGGGCTCCGTTGTGGAGGCGGGAGTGAGCGCGTGACTGACGATCAACAGACCCGTGCCGAGACATGGGGGGTCGGCCGCAGCCCGTTTCCAACACGGCTGACTCGTTGAGAGAGGAAAGCTGGAACACTTCGACACTACCCCACAGCACCACGTACACGTGCTGAGGGCTGCTCCAGCAGTCCATGATTGTCTCACCGGCAGTATACTCGCGGCGCAGCGCGGCGGCAATGACTTCATCCGCTTCCTCCGGCGTCAAGCACGCAAGAAAGGTTGTCTGCCGAAACACCCACGCCAAGTCCTCATCGGTCTGGGCGACTTTACCCTTGGCGATGATGGTGTCCATCACGCGGTTGTTGCACTGTTCCTCGCACTGCGGTGAGCTAAAAAAGACGCTGGGGTCGTCGACAAGATTGTCATCATCGCGCCAATCGGCTGCATCGCCAGAGGAAGTGGATGACGAGTCCTCCATGAAGTCCGGCGTGGCTTCAGACGGTGCCTTGACACCATCAGCGTCGGAAACCACCTTGCGCATGGTCCGAGCGAACGCTGCGACATCGCTGTCCGGTGCCCATGGCACTTGGCTCCCAAGGCGGCGGGTGCCAGCATTCACGCCTTTCTCGTACGCCTCCCGTAGGCGGGTGAACTGCTGCAACGCTCTTTCGCGCTGGGCTGCAGACGCCTTCTCTCGCGCGGCGTCGTCATCTCTCTCTGGTGCGAGAACAGATCCAAACAGCTGAGTCGTCGCCTTCACCGCGTTTGTCCGCTCGGACGCCACGCTCCCACGTTGCGCTGCCGTACTGCTTGTGCGTCCTAGAAACGAGAGGTTGCCAGTCAGTGACGCTTGTGGGCCGAAGTGCACCAGCGGGCTGCCCGCGTTGCACACCGGTGTCGCCGGTACAGCGGTAGTAGTCTTGGGCTTGGGGGAGCTAGTCGCGGAGGAGGATGCTTGAGACTGGTCTCGCGGTGCAAGACGGCTTGGTGAAGTGCTCATTGTCGCCAATCGTTAATTGTCAAACAATAAAAAAAAATAGATGTTGGTGTTGTTGGTTGCCGATGGAGTGTATTTTTCTTGTCCTTCTGTTGTGTTATTACGGTGCGGAGGGCAGGTACACGGACAAAGCGGTAGTGAGAAGCAAGAGAAAAGCCAGGAGGGGGCAAGGGAGGAGAGGGTTGTGAATCAAAAGAGACTCGAAAAGCGTTACGTGAGAGTCAGCACAATTGCAGAGGAGGGGGGCGGGAGGAGGCCAGTGCTATACACGTTGTTGTTGTTCCGTTTCCGGCGGCCGCACCTCTTTTTCCAGGTTTTTATTCACATGCACAGCACTTCATCATGTACGAAAGCCAACCGTGCCTCGGCCACTCGCCAAATTGATGGGTGTGAATGCGCAAAAAAAAAAAAAAGATGGACAAAGTAAGCAAAGGAATCCCTTTGATGTTTTTTTTTGTTTTGGTAGCTGTTCGAGCGAAAAGAAGATTGGAGTGAGGGAGAAAAAGCAATTGCTTCTCAACGCATCAGGCCGTATTTTCTTTTAATAAACAGAAAAAGAAAAATGCGAACCATTAGATTTGTCGGCGTAACAGGATGTCAGCGCAGTCTCTCCCGTGCAGATGCGATGCCACGTTTTGAGGGGGGTGCTTCTTCGAGGATTTTAAATGTGCATCTCTTTCACACCGCAACGTCTATACTGTCACTGAGGAGAAGAAGGTGGTACCGACGAGAAAGCAGGGCGTAGAAAATGGAGCCGTGCGTAGTAGGGGGGGGGGTCATTCATCCCTCACGATAGATTCGTGATACAAAACGACAGCAAAAAAGTCAAGCTTTGAAGATTGCGTTGCACTTGGGCATGAGGGGGGGGGGGCGAAAAAAAAAAAAGTGCAAGTGACAACAACTCACAGGTGCGGGTAGTGTACGTTATTTTTGTTGTTATTCCCCTCGGTCAAGCCCAGTATCAGGTTCATTGAGTAACTGTTGTGGCGTCATTTCTGTTGCCACAGAGTGCAATGCGTTGTGCCCCGGGTGCTGTTGACGCGGTTAGGAAAGCGGAGAGTTTCCTCCTCGGAGCCACGGAGAATGTGATCGACGGCTTCGACACCTTGCATCACTGAATGATCCTGGTTTGCCACTTCGTACCTCCACGCACCAAAGCGACCGCGGGCGTAAATGGCAAAGTGCTTTTCTAACACATCATGCGCTTCCGTCACGATCGTGTTGCGACCGACAAACGGGGTTGGGTAGCCCTTGAACTCGCGATGGTGCCACCGCGAGACAATGACATCTTCTGGGCGCAGAAGGCCAGCAGCGAGGCAGCCATTCACCGTGTCCTCCACAACGGTCGCAGCGTCAACCGGTTTAAAGGTGTCGTTCTCGCTAACCTCCAGCATCAGACTCCAGTGCCCCGCCGGCGCGTTGCCAGCAGCGTAGTTGGAGAACACAGTGCAACGGTAGAAAGGAGTGTTCTCCTCCGGAAAGTAGAGCCAGCACGCCTTTTTGAGATCGTCTGGCGGGCTGTCACCCTTAATGCCAAGCCCAATCACATGGGTGCTGCTGAAGACTAGTTGGTCTGCCAATTCGCGCAGCCGGGCGGGCGAGACGTCACTCGGGCCGTCACGTGCCTTGTCAAGACCATCTGCCACCATGCGCAGCACGTCATCGAGTGGCATCGTCGCCAGCAAAGTGTCGTACGCGACTTCCGCACCACTGGACAGCACCACAATGCGCTCCGTCGGGCGAATGGCGACGATGCGGTTGGTGCTACCAATAGAAAAGTGATCTTGGGGAAGTCGCTCTTGCAGATTACGGTAAATGCCGCCAGTGCCACCCTTCTGGGGAAAGCGGAATGTTGCATTGGGGCCCCACCCCACATCGTCAGTGTTTTGTGCGATGTTCTTCTTGATGCGCTCCACGTCCACGATTGCCACGCGCTCACCGACCCACTCCGTGCTCATCAGACGCGGTGGGACAGCCCACACCTTGAAGTTGTACGGCTCCATGAAGAGGCGGCAAATACCAGGCCCAAACTGGCGGTGGAAGTGCTCTTCAAAGTTCGCGGGAGGAGCATCGTAGGCGTTTGCCTTCAATTTTTCGGTTGCCTCCTCCACACCGTGAAGACACTCTTCCATCAGAGCCTTAGGAAGACGATGAATGTTATTCTGAAACGGGTAGGGTACCCACTCGTTTGCCATGCGCACATACGACACACGCTGCAACGTGTTCCAGTCTTGGACTGCTGCGTCCATCAGGTCATCGAAGTATTGGTAGTGGGAGAAGATGACGTGCCCACCAAGATCCCACGTGAAGCCGTGGGAATCCTGGTAGCTTCGCGACAGGCCACCGGGCACATCACCGCAATCGTAAACGTGCCAATCGGGGTGCTTCAGCTCAGTGAGACGGACGGCCGCGCCGAGGCCAGTCGGACCCGCACCGACGACAACAATCTTTGTTGGTTTAGCGCCTGCTGACATTGTGTTTATCTCGGTGAGATAGAAAAGCTCAAAAGGGGGGAAAAAAGAGAATAGACGACTGGGGGATCCTAGACGAAGCGGATTAAGTGAGACACAGAACGATGGAGGGAACGAAGAGTACATAATGATTGGTGGTTCAGGACTCCCGCAAAACAGGGTTATGCCCGTGTCAAGCGATCGGGCGGGGAGGGGGGGGGACGGATAGCTGACAAGGGGTGGAGGAGGGCCGGCGCAATCATGCTCATCCTTGCGTTTTTTTTTTTTGGTCTCTTGCTTTTCCTGAGCCAGGATCACCCATGTCTTTTTTTGTTTTCGTTGCGCTGGGCAACGCACCATTGGGAGGACTACTCCGCTGCGGTTCGTTTCGAGGTTCAGCGCATTCAACGACTCGCTTGTGTTAAAATATGTGGCATGTACTGATGCTGCTGCTGGTGTGTTCTTCTTTTTTTTTTTTGTGTGTGTGTGTTTGCGGTATTATATTCTGTGGCAAGGAGAAAGAGGCACTTGATGTATGTGTCCCTCTCTGTCACTAAACGGGCAGGCGTATCATCTTACTATGGACAAGGAAGATGGGCAACGATAAAGAGAGAACAGGGCGAAACAAAAAAAAACGAAAAAGCACTCTCATTGACTTCAGAGTCAGCAATGCTCTGCGTGCTACTCACAGTCGCGGTCATACTTTTGAATGGCGTTCAGAAGTTGCGTCTGTGCTGGTGTACAAGCGGTGAAAACCGGGTACGCATCCGAATCCAGCACCGGCGACGACGAAGCGACGGTCCCGCGCTGGTCCGTGACGAAGCTTTGCAGCCGTTCGACGTGATCCAGAAGGCTCTCCATGTCACCTTTTAGCTTCTCCACCTCTGAAGACAGCGCTGCTGGGGTGGCTGCCACGTTGCTTACTTTGCGCACCGGCTGGGAGGCGGTGACACTCGAATTATTGTCTGTCTCGCTTGAGAGCGGTGTCTGCTGGGAAGGCTCGGGCGCAGAAAGCGAAGCAGACCGCACCGGCTGAATCGCAGAGACCGGAAGCACATAGCGGGCGTGTGGGCCAGCGCCGACTGTTCGCGGTGTGCCAGGGCTAGAGCCTGTGCGAGGGACAGCAGGTGGCGCGGGAGGAGAAAGAGGATCCGCGTGCAGCGGCCGCGTTACGCGCTCCTCCAGCAGATGTCTCAATTGCCCGGCAATCGATTGTAGCTCCGTCTCGATGCGGACGAGCATGTTGGACGACGAAACAGGCGACGCGTGGCCAGATGCCCCCACGCTGCCGGAGCCTGGCGCGTCGCCAAGGAGCCCTCCGCCCGGCGAACGCAGCAGCTGCTGAAGAGCTTCGGATGACTCTGTGAAGGAGGCTCGGTGCGCTTGCAGGGCCTCATCGGTCAGCAGGCCAGTGGAGGTGGAACGGGCATTTTCGCCGTCCGCGTCGGGGCTGCCTGACAGCTGCGTGCCGCCGGCAATATCTGGAGGCGGCGCCACGACCACTGCCGCACGCCTACCCTCCGCGCCATCGCGGCAGTCGCCGAGCACTGCGTTAGGAATGAAAAGGGTGCCCGGTGCGCTGGGGTCTGTGGGTGGAGATGGGCCCGCGTCGCGCGGTAAGGAGTGTGTTGTGTCACCGCGGAGAGATGCTGTGTCGACGGTGGAGGTCGTTCCTTCCAGGGTGCTGCGAGGAGGTAGGCCACGGATGGACGAGGCGAGCCGGGTGCTGTCCAGCTCTTGCACCATAAAGAACGAACGGTTCGTCAGCGGAGCTGCGGCAGCGGCGTTATCATGCCCGCGCCGCAGCTTCTTCTGCAGCCACGCCTTCACCACAGCGGGGCGCGAGGCGGGGGTCGAAGTCGGCACGTCGCCAGCCGAGCTCTCCGCGTGGGCCGATGGCAACAGCTGCGGCGACGACGTCAGCTCCGTTCCTGCCGCGCTCACAGGTGCGGAGCCATCGGTGGAGGAGGACTTGCGTGTGGCGGCCGGTGGTGCACCGTCTGCTGTAGAGGAGCAAGGATTGGTGGTGATTTCGTGAACCGAGCCGAGCTGGCTGTGTGTCCCGCTACCCTCGCTGCTGCCGCGCCCGGGGGAGGAGCCGGCGAAGGTGTTCATGAAGTCGTTGGCCACGCTGTTCAGCACGTCGTTCATGTTCGCACCCATGAAACTCACATTTCGGTTGAAGCTGAAGTTGACAAATGATGCGTTGGTGAGGTGTGCCGCGACAGCACGGCCCTCACTGCCGCGGGCATTGTGTCGTGACGACGACCGCTCCCAGGAGGCCGCGTTGGATGGAGTGTTGTGGGATCGGACCTCCTGCGCCGTGGCCGAGGTCTGCGGTGATGTCGTGTTTTGTCGCGCATTTGTGGAAGATGGGCTCTGCGACGTGGCCCTGTCTGTCTGGCGGCTCACGCTCTTTGCATCCGTCTCTTCACCGCGTGCACGAGTGCGGGACCGCTTCTTCGGTGTCGGGCTCAAATCTGGCTCCTCGGGGGAGGGCACGCGAATGTCTGGTTCCCTGGAACTGTCTCGGTCCGTTGAGCCACGGTACGCGTCTGCAGTTGGTAGTAGGGGTTGTCGGCGTGGCGTGTCACCATGAGTAGAGACAGGGGCTACTGTGAGGCTGCCGAAACCTGGTGAGCCCTGTGTTGAGTGCGACTCATTCGTGGATTGGGCGAGCTGTACCGCCTCCTGGGCAGCTTGAGTCCATGCCTTGGAGTTCACCACCGCCGGCTTGCCAGTACCTGAGAAGGTCTCTTCCTCACACGATGAACCATGGCTGCCGGCTGTGAATTGACTAAAACTTTTCCTGCGCTGCGGGAACTCGGTGGGGGTGTACTCGAATTCAAAGGCTGCCGCCGCCTCGGCTGGGACGTGGGCTGCGGCACTGGCATCGCCCGCACTGTTGATTAGCGGCAACGGCGAGACTCGATCGACGTTGCTCTTCGCGCCGTTTCCAGCATTGCTACTGCTTCCGCTACTGCTTCCGCTGCTACTGCTGCTGGAGAAGAAGTCTCGAACCAATACAGTGCCCTTCGGATTGCCCGTCACGCCTCTGGCCTTGTAGGGATTGTTGCCATTTTCGCTGCGACTGCTGTTGCTACTGCTGCTGCTTGAGGCGAAGAAGTCCGTGGCACTACGTTGGCGTGTGACGAACTGATTCTTCTGGCGTTCCTTTTCCCGAATGTCCTCGGGGTCCTGGAATGCAACGAATTTGTTAAGCACGTGCAGCAGCTGAGCGCGCTTGAGTGCCTTGAGCGCAGATTTTGTGTCGTCGTCTGCGGACTCGCTGAACACGCTCATGCGGAGAAGGTCCTGTGCGGTGGCTCGTTCGGCCGGATCTGGTTTGAGACAAGCCGATACAAACTCAGTCACGGACGGCGGCTCGCTGAACAGCGGTGACAGATCCGGCGTGTCGGAAAGCGAC
Organism: Wallacemonas sp. 195SL; assembly: GCA_030849605.1. Classification (NCBI taxonomy): domain Eukaryota; phylum Euglenozoa; class Kinetoplastea; order Trypanosomatida; family Trypanosomatidae; genus Wallacemonas; species Wallacemonas sp. 195SL. Next base: position 19,295 of record JASANS010002248.1, on the reverse strand, counting down.
GTGATAAAGTTCGTGAAGCCAGCCGGCCCGTTGAATTTCTTAATGTGCGAGAAAGGGGGCTTCCCTGTCACCATTTCCAACACCACGCAGCCTAGCGACCAAATATCAGTAGGATAGCTGTAGCCGATCTGTTCGCCATCCTCATCGAGTTCGCCAGCAGACATGCACTCAGGGGACATGTACAGCGGACTCCCTTGCATATCATACAGTAGTTCACCGCCCTTCATCCGCCGAGCTGTTCCAAAATCGCCGATCTTGCCCTTCTCGTCGTGGCCGAGGAGGACGTTTGCTGTTTTGATGTCTCCGTGAACGTAGTTCTGAGCATGGATGTAGGCGAGGCCTTCCGTGACGTCGTGAAGAAGACGTTGAAACTCGGCGAATGGCAGTTTTCCTTTTTTGGAGAGCAATCCCTGAAGCGAGCCTCCCGCTGCAAACTCCATGAACACACGAAACACCTTGCTGTTCCCTTCCATGCTCTCCTCGCAATAAAAGTAGTGAATGATGTTCGGATGCTGCAGGTTGCACATTGTCGCAATCTCGTCCACAAAGTTCTCCACCTTGACGTTGTTTTGACCTCCCAGCCGCAGCTCTTTTACCGCCATTTTGCCACCAGTGAGCACATCAATGGCTTCGTACACCTCACCGAAGGAGCCTTTCCCAAGCATAGCGCCTCGTTTCCACGCACCGCGGCTATTCTTGGCTAGCGTCTCGCGTGTTTTGGCGATACGTTCTGCTTCCTGCTTCACCGCGGCGATCTTGTCCTCCGCCTTGCGGATCGCCTGCAAAGCTTGGACAGGTGTGCACGGCTTTTTGAGGGTGATGAAACCTGCTTTCTGGTACGTTTCGGCACTCACCATGTCAAAGTCGGTGGCAGTGATGATGACAGCCATTTGTCGTGCCTTCTCGCGGAGGAGAGCGATGGGGTCGTGTGTGGTGAGTGAGCTCATGATGGACTGCTGGAGGTCGATGAACAGAATGTCCGCTACCCCAGAGAGACGCTCGATATCGGTCAATGTGTACGCGGGGAGCACGGCATGACGCCGCTCCCACAGATAGGCGCAGAGCATGTTCCTGTGGGCCGGTGTGTCTTCTGCCACGAGAGTCGTGAAGTTGTACGCCGGCCCATCCTCTGTTGGCTGCGCCGATTCCAAGGTGGTGCTCGTGCCTGGCGCACCAGAACGGGGTGTAGCGCCACCGAATGTCATCTCTGTTCCACCTGTTGGCATGGAGGCTGCCGACTCTGTGTTGGTGACCGACAGGCTCGCCTGTGAGTCCACGTCTCCTCCGGCGCCGCCCATATTCGCGCCGCTCTGAGAGAAAGTCTTGTCCCCTGTGTCACCGTCACTGGCCTCCTGTGCCTCCATGTAGGGAATCAAAAAGAGAATGTTCGCCGTTTCAGGCGGCCTCTGCTGAATGCGGATGGTGCCGCCTTGCTGCTCCACGGCGATGCGCACGCGGCGCAGTTGAGACATCTGCTTGACGTTGCCCGTATCGGAGCCGCTGCCTGTGGTGATGGTGGTGCGCGAGGTCCCCACGGTGGCGAGAAACATTTCTTCGTCTGCCTCATCGAGCGGCACATTGACGTATTCTTGGTATCTTTCCGGAAACCCGGCACCGCCTGTGACGTTAAAGTTGATGACCAGAAATTCGAGTCCGCTCTTCTCCGTCACGGTCACGGTTATGGTGAGTTGGCAGCTCTCGTTGAACTGCGTGGTCGTCCGCATGGCGTAGCGGAGGCACTGGGGGAGCAACTCAGCGTCCAGGTACGCCGTCTCCGACGGTAGCCCCTCAAACCGTTGGCACACCGCAATGCGCTTCTGCACGCACTCCACGGCGAAATCCATAATGACTAAGCCCATCAGTTGATGAATGTTAACCACACGCAGTCGCTCCGTCGAGAGCGTCATGGCGCGGTACACATCCTCGTAATTGGCAAGCGTCTCCGCGATCTTCTGCAGTCTATCCTCATACGTCAGCTCGGCGTCCGCGAGAATCAAACGCACTTGCTTAGAGAGCCAGTGGGTTTGATCGAGCGCCTTCTGTGGCCCTTGGCTAACCTCCTCGCCGATGGCCAGCACCATCTCCGGCGTCTCATCGCACCCACGTGCCATCACCGGCGGCAGCACCGACAGCTCCACCACCGTCTTGGTCAGCCCGTCGCTGCGGGCGATGGTGTACTTGCGGCGCCGTGTGCTGCGTAGATCGCTGTCGAAGCCCTCGACGGTGCCTGCGTACTTCTTAGCGTGGGCAATCGCATGGTACATCGCCTTTTGATCCGCCGCCTCTAAAAGAAGTGAGTATATGTTCTGCCCAACCGCTTCCGCTGCGCTGTAGTCCGTCACCTTCTCACACATCTTGTTCCACGTCAGGATGAGGCCGTCTTCACGGAGGCCGATGAGCACCCAGCGATTGCGCGTGACAGGCGCCAATGGGAACCGGAACGCCCGCTGGGCCACGCCCCTTGCGTCGATCTCGTGGCGCAAGATTTCGTCCCCTGCGCGGACCTGAGAGTCAGTTTCATCCTCCGCACCGTCGCCCCCGCCAATGAGGGGCAGTGGCACGGAGATGATCATCTCACCCTCGGCGTCCACGTTGAGAAGTGTCAAGGACTCTGCCCGCCCACTCGCGGACTCCACGCGGCGCGGGCGCAGCCGCTGCGTTGAGCTGGCGTGACTCAGCTCACTGCGCACGCTTTCATCCGCAGCGCTCTTCACATAGTACTGCTCATAGCTCGGACTGGTGGCGATAAATTCCTTCAATCGGTCGTGAATGGGTCCCACGATGAGCTCGAAGTGCTCTCGGCTGATGCGGGCAGCACGCAAACGCCGCGACAGGACGACCACATCCGCAACAGAGAGGTGGTTAAACAAAAACTCAAGCTCTCCCACGACATCGCCCTTGTGCAGGCGCACCACCTCCACCTTCCGACCTTGATTGCGTCCAATGACTTTGACCTGGCCTTCAATGATGAAGTAGAGATGAGAGCCTTTCTCCCCAAAGCGAATAATCTTCTGGCCTTTTTTAAACTGCACCGTGTGAAGCGCCTCAGCGACCTTGTTGCGTTCATACTGGGGCAGGCAGCGAAGAAACGGTGCGCTCTCCGTGAGCTGCTCAAATCGACGTCGTTTTTGCACGGAGTCGTTCATGACGGCCCGGTGGTACGCCTCCTCATTCAGCGTGAAGAAGACACAGTTGGTCACGCAGCGGATAGTCGCAGCGCACTTAATCTGCTTGTACATGAGCTCAAGTTCACCGAACGTGGCGCCGGCCTGCATGGCTGCCAGAGTCTTTCCTTGCTTGATAGCTTCGCACGTGCCATCAAAAATGAGAAAAAGCTTTTCTTTCGAGTCTTGGCCTTGCTCCAGCACAGCTGTCCCTGCCGGGTATGACTCCTTCTTCATGGAGCGGACTACTTCCTCCAGCTCCGGTCCTTCCAAGCTGGAGAAGAGGTGGCTCGCGGTCACGAGTGCCGTAAGCTTCGCGGTTTCCTCAGGCGTGACAGGCCCTACAGGGAGGCCAGCATATGCAACTGAGCTCGATGTGGACAGAGAGGCACCGAAGCTGACGCCTGGCGACCCCGCGGAGAGTAGACCGCTGGGAATGGCGGAGACAGCTGCCCGCCGCCCTTCCAGCCGGACCGCCCGGGGCAACATAGGACTCTCCTGGTCAAGTGGGTCCATGTTCACGGCGCTGCTGGTCGTCGACGCGCAGCTCGCAGAGCCACCCACGAGTGAAGAGAAGAGCAGCGGTGCGTCGTCCATCACGGACCCGTTATCTCCCATCACCAAGTCACCGCTGTAGGTGGACTCGGGAGGGTCATCCATGGTCTTGCTGCTCTCGTCAAGATGGCTTTCTGTTTCTGTCTGGGACCCGCCAAAAGTGGAGCGCCGCCGGTTGAGGGTTGGGTCCCACCGCCGTCGTCGCAGTGCGGGCGTGTCAGTGCCGCCGGTGTTGTTCGACGCAGTGTCGTGCAAATGGCTGTCCGAGTAGCTGCTGTCCTCGAAAGGAATGTCAGTGGTCGACTCGCCATCGCGCTGTGGCTGAGCCGATTCCAGTGTGCGTGCGACCGTGACGAGCGTGTTTGAGCTGTCCACGTTGGAGAGCAGATGTGTAATGTGCTCGCGGAGGTACTGGTTGCTGGAGGACGAGTCCGGGCCGGAAAGGAGACTCGCAAATTCAACCAGCGCGATGGAGGCGTTCGACAGGGGTGGAGGGTCAACTTTGGGCTCAGTCAGTGCGGCGGGCCGCTGGGCGGTGGAGAAGGCCCTGGCCGTGTCTTCGCACCGCCAGTCGTCGGAGGGCTTTGAGAGCGGAGACCCGTCGGCCTCGGTAGGGCTGCGTACTGAGAAGGCGGTGCCTGAAGGGGTAGAGGGTTGCGATCCATCAGCATCCAACGGGCCCGACTTGTCCATCTGTTGCGGTACAATGTGCTCCATCGTATCACGTGTTAGTAAACAAGTGTGTTCACAGAGTGCGACTTGGTCTCAGTGGATGAAAGCAGTGCGAATTGAGTGACAGTTTGGCACCTTTGAGAAGCGGATTTCGAGATGAATGATGAGTGAATGTAAAGGGCAGTAAAAGGAAAAAAAAAGGAAAGCGAGCCTGTGATGAAGGAAACACAAAAAGAGGGATAAAACACCAAATGGGGCACCTGATACGAATGAAGTCGGTTGAGACGCTCTTAACAACAACAAAAAAAAAAAAGAGAAAAGAAAGGTAGCGTGTAAGTGGTTCCTTGATGTGCACTGATCCCCACGGAAGAGAAGGACAATCTATTTGTTGAAAGAGAAACAAAGCCGAAAAAAAGAAAGAGGGAAAAGAGGCAGCGATGTGGCCTGTGGGCACGAACAGAAACTAAACAAAAAGTACGGGAAAAAAAACTAATAAAGCGTTACACAGAAAAGATGGGAATAGCCCACAGAAACACTGGGTAACTGCAGGCGTCAAAGAAAGGCAAGACACCTAAGCAGCCGAGCGCGTCACAGCAACGATGACGTATTGTTTTTTTGTGTGTCGTCGGCTCAGGCCCCGTTTTTTTTTGTTCGCCGCGTTGCCCAATTGTGCCAAAACTGTGAAGAGGCACTAATTTACGAGTAATCCTTACAATGCACAACGAAGAGAGGAAAAAAAAAAGAAAAATGAGCTGGGTATTGCACAAAGCAGGAGGAAAGTCGGAAAGACGGAAGGGGTAGAAAGAGGACAATGTGCACGAGAGAAAAAACGATGCCTGTACATGGATGCGAAAGGGCGACAATGCGTGAGAGCGAGCAGTGACGAAGGATCTCGTGAGCGTCTCTTCTGTTTTTTGGTGTGTTTGTTCATGCGGCGTGTGATGTACCTCCCACGCACAGAAAAAAAAAACATGTTCGGTGAATTGTAGGCCCGGGAATGACACTCACAGGGGAGTGACATGTTCTGATGGTGCATACTACCGCACCACCGGTATGTCCCTCTGTAAGGGTCCACCTGTGGGCAACGGATGCGAGTCATTCCGATCAGGTGACCTGGCCCACGCCTCTCACGAAAACAGTACATTGAGGTTTATCCCTCGTTTGCACGCATGGTTAGGTTGTGTCGATTTTTGCTTTCAATATACGAAATGAATTAGAAAAGAAAAAAACATCTCGAAGGTCGGAAGTGTTGTACGGTAAGAAAACGGATGTCGTTTAACTGCCCTTTTCGTTTCCGCACATCTCCGCGTCAGCCCCTCAGGTATTGCAAACGCATTGCACGTGACCGTGAGGAAGAACGGCGCAGATGCGAACTTAGTCGAAGAGACCAAAGCCCATATCGTCGTCGCCCTCCTCCTCGGGCTCCTCCTGCTTGGCAGCAGCGGCAGCGGGGGCAGCAGCGCCACCAGCGGCAGCAGCGGCGCCGCCAGAGACGGGGCCAGCGGACGCGGCCATCGCGCTCATCTTGGCAACACCCTCGTTCACAAGAGTCGCAACGTCGCGACCGTTCACGGACTCGAGAACAAAGTCGAGCGTCGCCTTGTCCACGGTCACGTTCACGGCCTTGCAGATCTTCTCCACATCAGCGGCAGTGGGGTTGGGGTTGGCGAGGGACGCCAGGGCGTACGCAGCAAGGTACTTGGAGGACATTGTGTTATTGTGACGAGTGTTGGTGAGTTGGAAGAGAAAAGCCTTACCTTCAAGCTATCGAGAGAAGGGGGCAAACGAGGTGGCGGGGGGGGGGGATATTTAGTGCAGAGTCAGATAGAGAGTGAGAGACGGAGAGAGAAAGAAAGAGAGAAATGGACATGATGTAGTGATTGCTACAGCGACACCAGTAGTCGCATTGTGCAATGGTCGTGTACCCACAAAAAAAAAGCGCAGAGCAAACCCAGAAGAAGAGATACCTCTATATTTGGCCTACGCAGGTCTACACATACACGTCTGTTATTGTCTTTGCAGTTCACGTAGCAACCATAAAGCAAAAGAGTCCGCGTTAGATACAGAAACACCAGGGGAGGAGGGGGTGGGGGGAACTCAGCGATGCCGCTTCAACGGGGGGGGGGGGGGGACATGGGTGGTGGAATTTGTACCTCAAGTTCATCGAAGCAACAAAGAAAAAAAAAAGAGTACACAAGCTAGCGACGGCAATCGGCAACGATGCGCGGGGAGGGAGGGGGGAATTCAGCAGCGTTGGTGACAGATTTGCACCGCACCGTGCCCGTACATGTCGGCCAACTAGAGCAGCAGTGCGGGTGGTGTGGTGAGGAAGTACTCCACCAGCGTCATGGCATCCTCCTTTTCTTGTTGAAGTTGCTGTCGAACCTGCTGGTCTACACCGCCACCTTGGAGGAGGCGGGCGTTGCTCACGCCCTGTGCCTCCGTTGGGCGAATGAGCAGCGCGCTGCTGAACACCTGCGCCAGAAAGCCCGGCGTGAGTTCGTTGCTTCGTGTGTGTGCGGGTCGCAGGAGATAGTTGAGGAACGACATGATGTACACCCACACGTTGCTGTAGAAAAGGGGTAGCTGGCGCAGGAACAAGAGAGGTGCCTTGCCCCGCTGGCGGCCGGCCTCCAGAGCCAAATTGTACAGGGCGAAGGGTACCACGGGCTCCTGGAGATTTCTGAGGAATTGCAGCAAGCACTCCCCGACCACGTGTGGGTCCGCATTCGCTGGCAGTTTTTCCGCGTGTTGATCAATGTGGGCCATCACAACGTGGCACGCTTCCTCGTCGGGGGACTGTGTGAATAAGCCCGGCTCCAGCGGGTGCCGCGACAGAGCATCCACTAGGTACCACACCTCCTTTGGGAGTTGGGAACGAAGCTCGGCCGTGAGGACCTGTAGGTCCTTCTTCTGTTGGTACGCCGCCTCGCAAGGCGTCTTCCCAAGTAATGCCATGTTCTCGAGGCTGTTGCCGAACACGCTTGGTGCGAGGATACCACGACACTCGAGAAAGTGTGTGTTGCCATTACGCACGCAAAACGCCAGCTTGCTGTTGAGAGCGATGCGGCCTCGTCCGTCAAAAGGATGCCAGCGACGGACCCACGGCATGCACCGCGGGTTGATCTGCGTCTCGATAACAACCTCCTGTGACTCACCGGGTAGGATTGAGAAATCCAGTGGTTGCACGCGCAGCCACGCACCTTCAGAGACATCGTCAGCTTGCAGGCGCACTGCTCGCACGACAGCCACACAGTCGCCTTTGTTGGACACCGTCACCACCCGTCGCGTGCCACAGTTGTGGAATTGCTGCAGGCCAAAGTCCAAAGATTCTTCTTCACACACCGTGACGGCGCTGGAGGCGATTTCCAGCCCCACAGACGACACCTTGGTGCGGAGAGAGCGCGTGACCTCCTCCTTGCTGCTCGGCACCTCCACGCACACGGGCAGTCGCAGCACAGCCTGGACCGGCTTGTGGTCGCTGCTGGAGATATCTGTGAGTGCGGTGAAGCGGTCAAGCTGCACGCGGGACTCGAGGGACTTCCGCTTGGACCAAACGCACACTCGGTCGGTGTAGCTTGGCACACGATGCTTCTCGCTTGTGTCGTAGACGTTGGTGCCGATGTCAAAGCGGTACGTGGGGGCAAATGTGGGCGTGAAGTCCATGAAGCCTTGCCACGGCGTGTGGGGGTTGGCGAGCTCTGCTTTGAGTTGATCGCATAGCAGCAGTTCGCCGAAGTTGCCTTGTTGAATAAGCTGGATCGCTTTTTCATAGGATGTGTTGAGACGGTAGTTGAGGTCACCAGCGACGACGATGAGGTCGTGATTTCGTGGGAACAGTTCGGGAAACTGAAGCTCAGGGATGATACCGGCGCGGACATTCATCTGCACATCAGCACGGCGGTTTGCGTTGAAGTCCATGCTTTTGAGAATTGTGTTGATGTCGTTGTTTCGCTTCGACACATTGTTCTGCCCAGCAGCCAGGTGCGCCGTTATGATGCAGATGCTCGTGCGGTGCAACACAACGTGCAAACCCACTGCACCCTTGTTTCCCATGCTTCCCATTGCGCCGGTCGCGACGGTTGTGATAGTGTACTCCTTCACACGCGAAAGAAGGGCGCGGCGGACAAACACACAGAGCAGAAGACCCACAAGTTGCTTTGGTGGAAACGCAAAGTACGGGCTCGTCCCACTCGTGTTCATGTCGGCACCAACGGTCGACTGAAGTGCTTGAATCCATGGCACAGCTGCCTCCGTCTCCTCCTTGAACATAGCAGACGCACTCATGTCAACTTCCTGAAGCGCCACCACGACAAGGTCAATCGGTTGCCCGTCCACTGCCGTGAGCTGGATGAGTCCATTTAAGGGGAGCTGCGGCTTCTTGCAGCCCACGTTGAATGTCGTCACTGAGACGTTCAGGTCCTCGATACTGGTGAAGCTGGCCTCGTAGTACTCCAGCTCCTGCTTCACCCACGCCTCCTCCGGATTCGTGTTGGCATTTCCAGCGCCTGTGTGCGAGATCGCGTCGCGGAACACATCGTCGTACTTCTTCCACTCCCCGTTGGGGAACACTCGGGGCAGACCTGGAAACATGCACGTGGGGCGGTAATGATCTCAGACGGAAAAAAAAGGCAAACGGAGAAAAAAGAGCGGCCAATCACGACGCCGCTCAGTCGCTATGTTCTACAGCTGAAATATAGATTGCGCTTTCAGCTGAGCGGTTCAGCGCGCAGGGCAGAGACGCGGAGAGAAGCAAACAGTGGGAATAAAGAGAGGAAGTGAGATGAATGGGTATCGCAGGGTGGAGGGTGGAGGGTAAAAGGGGGGGGGGAGTTGTATCTACATACACTTGTAAGGATAGCACGACCAACTTCCTGACAACGCTTCGCGCGGGTCAGTCGAAAGGTGTGTGCATGCATGAGCACCCCTTGAGTGGAGTGTTGCGTTGAGCTACCTGCTTTTCCCGTGTTGGCAAAGATGGTGAGCGAGGGGACTCAATACCGTAGCTTCACACACCTTGGGCACGCACACCGCGTACCATGAGACACGACGTGTTCCTTGCTCACTGGGTCAATGATTTGGTATTGGCATCGTTGGTGTTGCGTAATTCGAGTCGGATGAAAGAGGAGATCATGCCGTTGTCGGCACGAATGGAATGGAGACGAAGCATGTGGAACGCAGCAGCAACACCTGCCGGACTCAGCAGCATGGTCACAGCAAGGAGAACGAAAAGGAGTAAGGGAAAAGGAAAGCGAGAGAGGTCCATAATAGTGCCGTTCACATGAGGTGGCACGTGAGTGTCGTCACGTTACTGAACGGATCCTGTGCATTCGCGGCGCCGCCTTGGGCTCCTCGGTTGCCTTGCTTGTGAGCCTTGGAGGCGCGTGTCCTCTTTCCCTTCGTGCCACTTCGGTTCTGCTGCTCGCTCTTCTCCACCACGTTGCCTGCGGCGTCAACGTACGTGATATCCGTCACAGCGCCGTTGTACGGTGCCAAGCTGCGTGCCTGCCCTCCTGCTGTGTGCGCAGGCACACGGTGGCGTAACGTCTTTTCTACCGCAGTCAACGCAGACTCCTTCAAGCGCGCGGGGAATACTATCTCCACCGGTACGTAGAGTCGACCGCGGTGCGACGCAGAGTTGGAGGTGCCATCGTCACCAGCACGCCCCTTTATAGGCATGCCCTCGTTTTCCACAATGAAGGCGTGTTTGGGGTCGAACCGGAACGCTGCTCTGTCACCACTGCCTTTCGGTGTGTGCAAGTGGATGACACGGCCATCGAGAAGCTCCACAGGAATAGAGAAATCAGGCGTGAAGACAGCCGCGAGTGGCACCTTACAGTTCAGCACCAGCAAGTCCGTCACGTTTAGGCGTCTGAAAAAGGGGTGTACGAGCTCTTCAATGACAACAAGCACATCACCAGCCTCCGCAAAGCCCGGCAGCTCGTGGCCTGCGCCGTTGAACGTGATGGCGTCACTATCGGCTGCACCGGGTGCCACAGTGACAGTCAAGCGGTGTTTCTCACGCGTCACGCCAGGTTCACCTGTGCTGCACAGCGTACACGGGTGTGTTATAGGCATCTTGCCTCGTCCATTGCACCCAGGGCACACCATCTGTGTCTGTGTGAGGAAGCCCCCCAGGTTGGTGACCTGCCTGACCGTGCCCGTGCCTCGACACCGCTGACACGTTGGAGGCGGCTTGCCGGTCGCGGTACAGTGTCCTTTGCACATTCGGCACGTGCGCTTCCGCACAATCTCAACCTCCTTCCGTGTCCCACAATACAGCTCCTCAAGTGAGAACTGTAGCTCCACACTGATAAAAGGTGGCTTGCGACGCGCGTTGCCACCGCCACCGCCACCACCACCACCACCGAATCCAAAAAAGGTGGAGAACAAGTCCATCGGGTCCACGGTCGGGCCGAATCCCGCGCCGCCAGCCCCACCAAAGCCGCCTGGGCCAGCACCAGACGGGCCGCTCTTGCCGTACGTGTCGTACTGCTGCCGTCGTGCTGGCTCACTCAAGACCTCGTACGCTTCTGAAATCTTCTTGAACTTCTCTGTCGACGCCGCGTCGCCGCCGGTCTTGTCGGGATGGTACTTGAGCGCCATCTTGCGGTACGCCGTCTTGATCTCCTGCTCCGTGGCCTCGGGCGATACGCCCAGCTCCTGGTACAACTCAGTCTCCTTCACCATGGTGCACGGCACTCAAAGTAGAAGAGAAAGAAAGATATAGAGAAAAGTAATAAGCAATGAAAGTGCACAGGCACCAAAATCAAATTACTCGGGTGCCTCTCCAACCCAGGGAATGCCACGCACTGTTATGGCGATGACGCTGTGCAGCACTAGGCAGATACGCAACGTGTCGCCAATGCCACGAATGGTCAGGCGCCTCCGGCTCAACTGAATCGCGTGGGGTGCTTTTTTTTATGTTTATTGTTCTGTTCTCGTTTCCAGTCGGGAGAGTTCTCTCCTAGGCACGCGCACACACACACACACAAGTGCGACGATCCGGCCTGCTAAGAAAATGGCGACTAGACTCTTAAAGATGAACAAGAGAGAGAGAGAGCAGAGCGAAACACGCAAAGACGAAGGTAGAAGAATGGTAAGAAGAAGGAAACGGTAAGAGATGCTGTGTTCCATGTACTACGTCACCGCGCGGCGTGGCTGTTTCTGATGAGAGCAAAAGGGTCGGCAAGCAAATCTCAGTGAGTTGGCCAAACCGCATCACACCCGATGCACGCAGTCATGCCAGCGAAGCTCACTGTCGTGAACGCGAGTGCATGTGGCAGAGCGAGGGCCGCCAGGTGTCCTTGTGAGGGCTTTGTTGGCATGTTCGACCGAGCCCCCGAAAAGGGAATGGAAAGGAGGAGCGGAGCATTGTGCGGCCGTTGTACCTTCCCATGCGTGTCTGCGTAGTTCTGATTTTAAAGTCGTCGATTTGTTATTGTTCTTTACTGTTCACAAGAAGCCGGTCAAGAGGAGAACACACGCAACGGGGGTGGGCTGTCCTCAGCTCGACGCGGGGGCGGCCGCGGCGGAGGCGCTCTGCGGCTTCAGGAACCCTTCCTCAACCATCGCCGGCACCTCAATGGACAGCCAGGGGCCGAGGCCGAGGGCAAGCACGTGGCTAACACCAAAGTACGGAACATTGCGCGACCAGAGCGGGTAGAAGTGTGTGGTCATGCAAATCTTGCCACCGCGATACATCTTAACCGTCTTCCCCTCCAGCTCAGGCAGCGCAACTTCGGGGGGTGCCTGAGGGTAGGTAACGGGAATGTCAAAGTTCATGTCAAACTCGTACTTCTCGTTCTTGTAGTAGGTCCAGCACTTGCCGTACCAGCGAGTGCCTTGAGGATTGCTCTCAAGCTGAAACCAGTGCGCATCATTCGCTTTGTTGTTCTCAACGTACTTGATCAAGGAGCCGTACTCCTCCTTGAGGCGCTGAGTCCATTGGTCCCCATCCCGAGGGCCAGCCTTTGTCTTGAGCAGAGGAATACGAGAGACACTCTCCTTCACAGATGGCTCCATCGCAGATGTGATACAACGAGAAGAATGATGTGTCGTGGAGCGGGGGGGGGAGAGATGACTCCGAGAATCTAAACTGTTCATGTTTCGCACAAAGAAGATAAAAAGAACCGAAGGAAGTGCGTGATGCAGAGCGGAATTAGTTTTAAGAGGCGTCGTGTGGTGAGCATGTCCGTGAGTATCAGAGAGGGCTATTCATCGGTGACTCCTATTAGTGTCTTGTCGTGCGCACCAACAACAACAGGATGAAAAAAGGGGGAAAACAGAAGAAGAGTGATCACCAGCACGCCAAGCCTTGTCGAACGCGCAGCCGTTTGTGCACATTTTTGTGAGATGCACGCAACGATAAGTACGGCGATATTGGCTAGCGGCTCATGCACTTTCTTCTCATAACTGACCACCGTCCATGTCGTTCACGACATTTACTTGCCTCCTTACAGAGGGAGGGGGGGGGGGGCTTTTGCATTGTTGTGGTATTTAAGATTCAATGTGAGTGAAGACGCAGTGGAAACACACAAGGCACACGTGATCATTCCTTCCGTCGAGGCACGCGGTCACCGACAGACGCGTCTGGAGTCTCATGGCGCGCCTCCTTGAAGAGCTTCTCCAGCCGTGAAACTTCCTTGTCCTCCCGCTCTAACGCGTCGATCTTCTCCTGTGACATGGGCTTCAGCATGTCCCTATTCTTGACCAAGTACTCGTCAATCGCGTCGTGATCGACGATAGAAATGAGGTCAAACGGAAGGAACCCGTAGCGAAAGAGAGCGTTGGGACGGCTGATGGCAAAGTTGTAATGCCGACAGAGCTCTTGTCCGGGTTGAATCTGTGCAAGGGAAAAGAGCGTGATGGCACCGGCGCCGTTGAGCGCTGGCGAAGGGCCGACGCGAATACCGACGTTCGGGCGGTTACTGTGATTGACAAGGTCCAGCAGTGGCACCATGCCAAGCTCGGACGGGTCCGGCTGGCGACGGAATTGGCGAATGCGGCGTCGCGCGCTGCGCACCCAGTAGCTTCCGTTGTAGTAGTCGGAAGGAGGGACGTGCTCCGCGCGGGCGAGCACGAGGCGCGTCACACGGCGGAGGAGCTCCAGCTTGAACGGGGGGCGTAGTGCCGTGTGGACAGCGGTGAGGCTGAGGTGGAAGCGCTTGGTCATGTCCTCATAGCTCGCGCGCTGCCATGTGTCCAGCGCCATGCCGTACATGCCGAAAACGAACTCCTCGTTGAAGTCTTCGTCATCCAGCATGCGAGCCCACGGGTTGGCGCCGCCGCGGAGGATATCTGAGACACGCTCCACCGCCGCAACGCCGTCTTCGCGTGTGATATCTGGCAAGTTACAAAGGATGGAGCTGAACTGCAACCCAAGGTACAGCTGAGGGGCCATGAGCTTAAACTCGTCATCCTTGATCGCATCCCGAACGGCATCTACAGTGATGTGCGGAAGCGTGTTTGGTTTCGTGTGTATGTTCGACACCGTGTAGAGGGACGCGAGAGGAATAGTCGCGATGGGCGTGTTCGATGCGAGCGGCTTGGCTCTGTCTGGGGAGAGGAAGAGACCACGTTGTTGAGACGAGCGGATGCCAATGTAGGTGCCCTCGTGCAGCTGGATGCTAAAATGGTTTTTGCAGCACGCATAGAAGTCTGAGGGAAGCGTCGAGTGTGTGCCGTACAGGGGCTTACCAAAGCACCGCGATACGCGCGTGAGGTGCAGCAAGGACATCTAACACGCAAGGTGGGGAAGAACAGGAGCGGAGGAAGACAGGAGAAAACTCAATGATGCTCAAGACACAGCAATAGGGGTAGCGCAGCACGATCACAAGCGAATCGAGTCGGCTTACACTCAGACACAGAAGCCGTCTACTCACGCCAGTTTTAAAAGTGCGAATCAGAGACGTGCAGAATGCAAATGGGGTGCCATGTGCGAGAAAATGGGTCAGGGAGAGGGGCAAAGAGGAAAGAGTGAAAGACGATACGGTGAATGAATAGCATGCAACATGCAAAACAAATGCTTTCGCAGACACGTAGCGCGAACAAGGACGCAAGAGAACGATAGAGGGGACAGGCACCACTTATCAGTCACACGAATCCCACTGGGATGGTGGGGAAAGAGGGGCGGCTTTTCTTTGTGAACGACAAAAAAAAACAGAACAGGAGGGAGAAGGAGCTAATGCATCTACGTGGCCTGGCAGTAACGGTGTGAGCCCAAGTACCTTCTCAGCTATAATACACCACGTACATCGTTAATCGTTCCTATTGTCGGTGTTGTTGTTTTTGGGGGGACGAATTCGGCTCTTTCTCACACTTGCACAGTGAAGCCACCATTTCACGTATCACTATGGATAATTGGCGTCAATTGTGTTTGCTTCACGCTCCGAGTCGCATCCTACATATGAGGAGGAAGGAACCGGAACGGGGCAGAGACGTTGTTCAGGTCGTGAAGCCCACACTCATACACACACGCACGCATGTACACAACACGCAGAAGTAAATGGGCAAAGTGGAGCTCGGCGGCGACGTGTTCGTGCCTTGGGCAGGCCACACGCGGTGTAATCCCATCGACGGGATTAAATGAAATGCTTGGATTTGAACCACACGTAAATGACTGTGCCTACGAGCACCATCAGACCGCCACAGTACAGCTCGCCGTGCGGCGTGTGCAGCAGAGGCAAGTTCTCAAAGTTCATGCCATACGCAGAGGAGATGAAGCTCAGCGGGATGAAGAAAGCACTGAACAGCGTCAGCACGCGCATAAGCTCATTCACTTGGTACGAGGAGAGCTGGAAAAGGAGCTGCAGCATCGAATCTGCGTTGGCGTTGAGCTCCTCCGCGATCGACTCCACGTGCGACAAGCTGTGCTGAACCTCCTGGTACTGCACATTCGTCACATCCACGTGCAGAGCGGCTGCCATGTGGGAGAATGCATCCTGAGTGAGCTTCAGCGTTCGGCTGTAGACGGAAGCACGCCGCTTGATGTGGTAAATCTCCCGTGCCAGGTTAGAGCGATTCTTGTTGTTGACGAACAGCCCAGACTCGTAGCGGTCAAACTGGACGATACACCGGGAGATGGCAGAGCTGAATGTGCCGAGTGTCTCCTTCACAAAGTAGAAGAGCAGATATCCCATGATGGCGGATGGCGTGTTCAGGCCCTGAATGCTCCGCTGCCAGTCTACCTTGAGCTCCTCCACATAGGTGCACTGGGTGCGGTGTACTGTGACCACGGCATCGCTGGACATGAAAAGTGTGAAGCGGTTGGTGAGGTCTTGGAACGTGTCTTGAGTGTTGTCGATGGGCGTTTCTGTCGCGTACCGCATGAGCAGACAGCGCATGTCTTTGGAAACGGTGACCTGTGGGAGCAGGACAGGTTCTGCACTGTCGTTGATCATGCTCTGGTGCATGCCGAGGTCAATCAAGATCTCCTGCACCGACTCCTTGTACTCCGTGAGCGTTGCGGTGGGGTGGGAGGAAATATCGAGCCACGTGATGGTTCTCTCCTCGTTGGTCAAGCACGACAGCATCAACTTTGGTGGAATGCGCTTGAGGCCAGTGAGCTGCTTGATGGACTGGGTGTTGACGGCGGAGAAGCTGGTGCGAATACCGTCGTTGTGAATGCCCGCGCGGGCGAAGCCGCTGCCAAGGCCTGCGACGAGAATAGTCTTGATGTGTGCGTTGCGGCTGCGCAAGCCTTCCTGCAGTACCTTGCCTTCGGCGAGTTCCTCCTCAGGGTCGCCTCGCCCTACTGAGGAGGCGCTGCCAGTGTTGTCTTGAGCGGTGCCCTCGGGCTTGGCGGATTGGGCGCTGGCGGGTGCACTGAGGTCAGCTGCAGCGACTTTCATCGATTCTGACGAGGCCTCTCTCACCGCGGTTTGCGGGGTCGATGGCACACTGCCGCCTTTGGTTCGGCGCACATCTGTTGCCGGTGGCACCTCGCTTGGCCGGTCCACGCCAGGTAAGAACCAACGCCGGACAAACCGGTGAGGGGGCTGCGACGACTGCCAAATGGGGGCGGCCGTCGTCGCGGCGGAGGCGGTGCCTGTGTTATCCGTTTGGTCTACCGCGCTGGAGACGTGCCGCACACCGCTCACGTGCGGGCTCTTGAAGCCTTTCTGCGGTGTGCAGACCACGGCCGCGGTACGCCTCATCACCGCACGTCGTGCGCGGTGCAGCAGCATCGACTCAGAACGTGTCGAGCAAAGGGGACGATAGAGAAAGAGAGTGGCAGTGAGAGTGACAAAGACGGGCTCAACTGATGACGCAAAGCAAAGCAAACAGAAAAAAAAAAAAGAACCGACAACAGAAACCGTGGTAATCTAACTGCTTTCAATACCTGCGAAACAGAAAATGATAATTGAATTGTGTGGGCGTGTGCCTCGGTTGTTTGGTGTTCAGGATGGCGTCGCGCGACAGGAGAAGAAAACCTCAGCGCTGCTGACCCACGTTGACGCAACAAAAAAAAAAGGAGGCGGAAGACAGCAACACGTGCCCAACCGAAGTGCTTTGACTTGACAAACAAGCCCACGCAGTCGACATAGACATAAAAGACAGCGGGCGGGGGAGACAGGCACAGAAAAAAAGAGAGGTCATGAGAGAAGGAGAGCAGGAGGAGGGGTACAACAGTGCAAGAGAAGGAGGTAAAGTGAGTCCGTGAAAGGGCAGTCGACTCCGTCCAGCAATGACACCCCGCATCGCAGCTCATGCGGAAGAGACTGGAGGTGCGAAAAGGTCAACGAAGCAAGGTTTGAAGACACAGCAGTAAGAAAAAGAAAAAGATGGAAAGGTCACGCTGACAGGACGTACCAATAAAGTCACGCTGACCAGCTGGCGTAAGTGCGCCACGGGGAATAGAGAACAGGCACCCATGTTCGTTGCGAGTCACATCAAGCGAGAGCACACACTAAGCGCACATCTCGTTTCACATCCCTTGCATACGCAAACACCATGAAGGCACGAATGCCATACCTGTGTTTTCCCTTTTTCACATCTTGTACTTCTTGATTGCTCGCGTTCGTCTCTTGGGATGCGATGTCGTTGTTCATTCATTGATGTATTGTGTACGGCAACATGCCTACAGGAACAAGTGGGAAAAAAAACTACCAGACGCGCGTGTAAAAAGACACAACAGCACCGAAGCACTCACTAACGCGTCGAAACAAAACAAAAACAGAAAATGTTGTGAGTAACTAAGTGGGAAAAGGGGAGACGTGCGTGGTCTGAGAACCACGCGAGTGGCTTACCCTGCTGCCTTCTTGCCAAGTCGACCCTCCACGATGGAAAGAAGAAGAGAAAGAGGAAATATTGTGTGTTTTCTGTGTGTGTGCGCGCGTGTGTTTGACTACAATAACTCGATTTTTCCCATTCACGCGTGCATTTGATTGGAC
Source organism: Wallacemonas sp. 195SL (assembly GCA_030849605.1). Lineage (NCBI taxonomy): Eukaryota > Euglenozoa > Kinetoplastea > Trypanosomatida > Trypanosomatidae > Wallacemonas > Wallacemonas sp. 195SL. The sequence continues at coordinate 1,510 of JASANS010002248.1, read as the reverse complement.
AAAAAGAAGAAGAAGACTCGTCTCTTTTGCTTCGAATCGCTCCTCCTCAAAGGGAAGGTGCGGACGGCTCACTAGTTCTTGATCTCAGCAGTTTTCACGGGGACGCCCACACGCTTCGTCGCAGGAGAGGAAAGACGCTTGATCTCCTTGGAGGCCATGCCGGGGTTCAGGAACTTGGGGCAGGTGATGCTGCAGTTGAAGATGTTATGGCACATGTTCACGAGAGAGCCGTGCTCAAACATCTTGACACGGCTGTCGAAGTCGCGATCAAGAGGCTCCACAAGCCAGCGGTAGGACTGCAGAAGCACAGCAGGGCCAAGGAAGTGCTCACGATTCCACCAGTACTGCGGGCAGGAGCCCGTGCAGGACGCACAGAGCACACACTCGTAGAGACCCTCCAAGCGCATACGATTCGAGGCATCGACCTTCTCCTTGAGGTACCACCGGTTGGTCGTGTACTTGACGTGAGACGGCTTCTGGCTCACCAGATGGAAGGCGGTCTTGCTGTTGTCCTTGGCGGTGTACAGCGTCTCGATTTTGGGGGTGGAGTTTTTCACAAGATGCTTGTACACGTACAGTGGGCTGCTGAACACAGGCACTTTACCAGGCAGGGGGGCAGACGGCATCGTGAGCTAGAAGGTGGTGAGGAGAAAAAGGTAACGTAGATACACGCCGAAAGCGGTAACAGAACTTACAGTTGAGTTCGTCGAAAGTGTGCTACAAATCAAAAACAAGAAGAGAGGAAGAGACAAGAAAAACACTCGTCAGCTCTCACACGTGAAAACGAATACAATATGATGCTATCGCGGAACTAAGGAGAGTACAAAAAATGCACAGAATTACGCTAAGACTGTATTTCACAGTGCGGGAATTGGAGAGGAAACGTCAGAGCAAGAGAGGCGGAGAGAATAGAGACGAATCATGAAACACCACATTTGTCATCGAAACACAGTAAGAAAAGACATGCACACACTGGAAAAGACACTAAGCATGAGGCCGTGATGCTCGTCGTAATACCTGATGGGCTAGTTGTGAGAATCAGCCAACGACACGCATAGCGCAGTCCACGTGAAGACACTGTGTGTATGTGTGTGTATGTATGCATGTTACGTGTCTCTCACGATATCGGGGCGCGCTAACAACACGCACACACACACACACACGCACATCAATGCGTCGGGCCCATGAAAACAAAGCCGTGCCACACGTTGCAGAGAACACAGCATTAGCAAGCAAAGTGCTTCAACTCTCTCTCTCTCTTCTTGAGAGCTGCTGTTTGATATTTGCCTTTTGTTTTGTTTTGTGGAAATGGGAAATTAAGAAAAAAAAAAGAAAAGAACAAAAAGTTCAATGGAGCCAAAGGACAAAGTCAAAAGACAACCACTTCACGTGGGATGCGTGTGCCTTGTTCTTACCAGGCCCAGCGGTGAGGGGTGTCACCGGGCATGATGGTGAAGACAGACCGCAGGTAGCCGGCCTTCTCCTTACCCTGAACATCCTTCTTGATGGC
>JASANS010002247.1:5223-38546 GCA_030849605.1 Wallacemonas sp. 195SL | reverse complement strand
CTCCGGAAGATCCAGAAAAGCGTTAGATGAAGAACACACGCACACATCAATCGTGGTGCTACGGAACATGGCGGCGAGCGACTGTGCACCGATACGCAGTGAACGCCGAACACTCAGCGGAACTTCTTCACTTTTTTTCTCTCTCTCTCTAGTTTCTACCTTTTTTTTTCTTTCTCCCGTTAGATGCACCTACATGGACTGGTTCCATTCTTTTGCTCGTTTCCCTCTTTTTGTCTTCTTCTCAGATTGAAATGACAATTGCATTGTGCTGCTATTATGAGTAACGGCTGATCGGACATAATCGAGAAGAAAAGACGCTTCTAGTTCAGCTGGACTCGAGGTCTCCATGTCTCCGTGAATCTAATGAACTGAACATCTTGAATGGATCATAACAACAAACGCGTTTCCCTCTCTCTCTGTACACAAATGCATTCATGGCTCAACTGCGGCCGGCGTACGTCAACCAAACTGTCTCTATTCTCCGTCTTCCCCTTCCTTCTCTCTCGCCCCGTTGTTTGCTGTTTGATTTGTTTTCGATTCATCGTGTACTGCTATTCTTTCTCTCATACACAGCTCTGACCTTCTCTTTTTGTTTCTCACTTCTTAGACACCCACAAGGGTCTGTTCGTCGCTGTGCTCCTTGACGTGCTGTACGAACAATATGGCTCTATCCAAGCAAGATGCCCGCATGGCGTTTATGTGTGAGCAGTTTGACACCTACGCCGCGCTGCGCCGCGAATTCGTACTTTGTTTCTACTACCAAGATGGGTCTATTGAGATGACGGAGCGCAAAAATAGCAAGTTGTACCTGAAGCGGACACCGGTGGATCTTCCACGTAGTGCATTCTACCTCGGTGCGACCGTGAATGTTCTGGGGAAGCCGACGAAACTCACAGGCTACGCCGATGATGTCACGCGGCACCTCTGCGAGGACGAAAGCGAAGGCACGACGGTGATCATCGCCGAGGAGGCTTTCTCCTCTCTGGGGCGGTACATCGCCGTCTTGACGGAGGAATGCGGCTTCACTGTGGCAGATATTCAGATGGTGTGGGTGCAAAAAGATATGGTGGAGCGGTACAATTTACCCGCCGCTCTCGGTGGCACACGCATTGTCGTGGCAAAGACCATCGGTACTAACGCGGTCGAAAAGGGGTTCGACTTCTTACAGCGCTGCCAGGGCACATGCACGGCAGCGGATGCCGCACAAGCGGCACTGTGGGGCAAGCTCTGCGCCGAGGCTGCGGAGAAGCCCCTCGCTGTCCACGGTGAGCCCAACTCAACCGTGGTAGTCATTAAGCCCCACGTCATTCTATCGCAACGCGCTGGTGCCATCATTCAGCAGCTCGTAGACACTGGTCTTGAGCCGACGGCGCTCTCACAGATGCCGATGAGCTCCGCCAGGGCAGAGACTTTTCTGGAACCATATCGCGGCGTGCTCCCAGCGTTGCAGGCGACTGTGCGTAGCTTTGAAGGCACTGTCTGGGTACTTCAACTGGTCTGCTTGAGTGAATCCGCGGCGGTTGTGCCCCTCGTGCGAGAGGTCTGCGGGCCGTATGACCCTGTCGTCGCAAAGAAGATCGCTCGCACGTCGCTCCGTGCCAAGTATGGAAAGGATCAGGGCTGCAACGCCGTGCATTGCTGCGATCTTGACGGAGAAGGCCCTATCTACGCAGACTTTTTCTTCCCCTCCAAGTGAGCTTGATGCCCTGCCGTAAGCTAAAACGTTCCTGCGTGCGCGCACACGCACGGTGTGCTCTTTCTTTGTCCCAGAAAAATCGTGACCCCCTTCGTGTCTGTATGTCCTTGTGCTGGCGAGGAAACAAAGACGGGAGAAAAAGAGTTCGATCCTGAGGATTCGATTGACCTTGTTTCACTCCTTGTTTCTTTTCATGTCAACGTCTGAAATTATGATTACTGATGTAAACGTACGCAACCATTTTTTGTTTTTGTTTCATACGTTGGCAGCTGTCTGACAGCCCTAGTCTGTGCGTGTATGTCTGTTCGAAAGTCATCGAGATGTGAAGATAGCAAACCGCGGTATACAAACAGCAGACCCTTATGGCTTCAACTCACTCCCTCAAAAAACAATTGTAGGTCTCACTACCTTGCACACCTGTTTCACATGATGTCCAGCCTGAAGGTGCGCAGCACCTGACTGAATCAAGGAGAGGGGAGCCCACCACTATGCACACTATGCCGTGTGGCGAGACTTCGGAGTCGCGCGACGCCTACTCTGAGGTCTTTGTGTGCTACTCACAAACGTATCTCCGTTCAACGTGCGCAAGGGCGGAGGAAACTCCAGTGAACTCCCTCTCCCCGTGCCTGCTCCGCCGCACTCACATTTAAGCACGCGAAGATCTGAAAGTCATTAACTTCCTATCCTGCTCCGTACTCTCTTCTTTTCACGACCCTTTTTTTTTTTGCTCGCAAAACACGACCTTGTTTCGTGCTCTGTGGTGAACGGCACGTTATTTATCATCTTTTTTTTTTTCAGCTGAAACACGTGAACACGCAGAGACACACCATCTAAAAACGGGTTTTGCCCTCCTCGTCAGGTGCGTGGCTGTTTGTCACCCCAAAAGTGATGAGAAAGAGGTGAACAGGTATCTACGAGGACTTTTACACAGTATATCTATATATATATATATCTATATATACAACTTTTCACTTCTTCCTTTCTAATTTTTCTTTCTTGACCGCAGCTCTCTCATAATCATGTCTGCAGAACACGTTCCTTCTTCATCAGGACGGAGATCTCCCTCCGCGTGCCGAGGGCCCCCGATGGCATCGCTGAGCCTCACACCTGAAGCCTCGTTATCCTTCATCCTGACTGCCAGAAAAACGCACACGCAGCCAATGGACAAGGACGACACCAAGCTACCGGCTCTCAGTAAACTGCTGCACGAGAATCGAAAATCACACGCCAGCGCCATGGAGTACTGGTGCGACAGCGACACGTCGTTGTTTGTTTCAAAGAAGCACAGCGACTCGACCACTTTTGCGCAGGAGACGGAACGGTGGCCGTTCGAGGCCGATGCAGCTGCAGCTGAAGATGCCGACCGTCTTTGTTCTCGCGTCACGTCACGTTGCATCTCCTCCAGACGAGAGTCGGCGACCGCCATGTTTGATGCCGCTGTGCTCGCCCTCGTCAAGACGTCGGTGTACGCATCAACAGCCACAACGCTTCTGGCAGGCGAGGCCGGTGTGGAACTGGGTGACTCGCCCGTGTCCGACACGACCCTCTCCTCGCCTTCCCAGGACGACGAAGATGGCGAGTTGCAGCACGCTCAACAGTCTGACTTGGTACGTATTCCACTATCACCCGATGAAGCCGTCAAGCGCTATCACGACTGCTGCCGTATTTTAGACGCGGTCCCCCACGCGACTGTGGTGGCACGCCTTAGTCGGCCGGCCTCGTCGTCGATCAGGAACGCCCCGTGGAAGTTGGAATCACCAAAAGGCGTCTCCATGCACGCACCGCTGAGTGCCTCTGTACAGAGCAACTCCGTCATGTCCGCCAGCGGTCTCACCGATCCGTCTGCGTCTGTCTCGATCGCCATGGACACGTCACTGACAGCCGGCGGCGTCAACACGGCAAGCCACGTCGTCACGACGAAGGCTCACCAGCTTCCTGGGGTGAGCTACGTGGCGGTGTGCCCCAAGGTGGCCACAGTAGGCCACCAGAGTGCCTTGACAGTGCGTGGTGCGAGTGCAAGCAGTGTGGATCAGTCCTCGTGCCCAATCGGAATGGAATCGGATCAGAGTGACATGGCAGACACACTCAACGTCTCTCACAGCCCGCACCTTGGCGAGCCAAAATCATTTATTCCTTTTTTGGGATTCCTGCACGGTCTCACATACTTGCGGCGCATCAACCTCTCCAGAATAGATTTGCAGAACTCGTGTTTTTCTGTTTTTCTACTGCTGTGCACAGCATACCTCCCTAGCATTGAGGATGTGGACGTGAGCTACAATGCGCGTGTCTCTGACGGGTGTGCGGCAGATGTATTCCGCTTTGTTCGCGAGACATCATCGCTGCGGCGCTTTTGTGTCAAGGGGACTGCCATGCGACCTACCACGATATCCCGCATCGAGTGGCACGTGAAGCGGCATTCCACTCCTATCTTGCACGAGACAGAGATGATGCCACCCCGCTCAAAGAGTGACCACGCGGTGAGCTCGTAGACAACTCACCAGTCGCCGGTTACATAAAAAACTATATAGCTTCTGGCACAGCATCGGGAATAACAGAGATGAATGCTGTGCCCGGCGCTGTGTCTGCATCTCTCACAGCTTGGCAGACATGTGACGAATTCCGTCTATTCGACTTTTTTTTTCCTAGTTATGCGACGGCGGCACTTCCTGCGTTGTACGTCAGGAGCCTTAACGATCAGCACCATGCTAACTCTTCGATTTTTCTTCCTGGTCTATTCGACACCTTTTTCACTTCTGTGCGATATGGGAAGGATGTGGCAAAAGGGCCTAACATATTCGCCGCGAATCCCAACACTTTTTTCAATAGTTCCCCCCTTTTTTGCTGTTATTTGATTTCTCTCACTTTCTTTTTTGACGTGCGCGCATTCTCGTTTTTTTTTCCATCTCTACATAGCCACTCCATCATGAAGACCTCACCACACTTTCTGTTTCATGAGTCGCACCGTATCATGACAGTTTTGTCGAAGGAACACAGATGGCGTCTTGCGCAGAACAAAATAAAGTGTGAAGCGTGTTCATCGCGTGCACGAAACGACGACAGGCCGCAGCGTTCTTACCCATGGCGCAGAGTTGATTCAGCATGCCCCCCCCCCCTCTGAATATAACAATTTCTCTGCGGTGGGCTTGAAAGGAAACCAGTGTTACCGGCAGAGGTTGAGTGCCACCTCAATAGCAAACGTGTCCGTGGATCACGACCGCACACACACACACGTCGCAATGTTGTGTCTCTTCCCTGCTTTTGCCATTTTCGTTGGCCAGTTGCGCTCACTTTGTTCTCGCCACACCGTTTGCATCCTCTCTCTCTCTCCTTTCTGCTTATTCTTCAAGGTCACCTCTTTTTTTGCCATTCCATCGCTGCACCACACGGTACCACTATTGACAGAAAAACAAATACACGTACCAAACGAAGGACCGACCGCTTTGGGTAGAGACAGGCAAGCAACAGAAATCATGAGCTCCCGACACACATCGCCGGCGTTTGGCGTCTCATCGAGTGTCAATCTTGATACGCTAGAGGCGCTGCAGGACAAGTGGATTCAGCGGTACGAAAAGAGTCGCCGTCCCCCGCCGCCACCGCAGCTCAACTCACCGCGCTCAGTTCAAGCGTGTGCCATGTGCCGAATTGACCCCTCACAACATCTGCAAAAGTTCTCGCTCAGGCAACAGCTGAACAGGGTCATGGGGGCGGATATTGAAGATCAGGTGCGCAGCCTCACCAACGGTGACCCGGTGCGTGCACGTGTGGCGATGCAGGGAGCTCTCCACACCTTTCAACAAGCCGGAATTGGTCTCGGCACGAGCCAGGAGAAGCTCGTTGCCTGCCACGCCTTCGAAGCGCACGAGGCTGTCCGACTTCGGTGCCTCGCAGCGGCTCAAGAGGCACGGCGGCAGATTATGACGGACGCGTCCCACCCCAGTCGTGGGGCCGCGCAGACACGAGGAAAAGAAACCACCACCACCGCCGTGTCGCGAGTGACAGCGTCGCCAAACCGTGGAGACGCGAGAACTGCTCAGAGAACATCGCCCCTCGCCGACCCCTCTCGACCGCACGAAATGTCCGGACTCACTGGCACCCTCTCACGGACTCGCACCACCGCGGCGGCGGCCTGCGCCGGTGCCGCCACGCCTCCGCTGCGCGTGGCTGTGTCGCCTCTCGTGCCCTACACGCCTCGCAACGCAAAAGCCCTCAACACAAGCGTGTTCGGCAACCGTACCCAGTCAGACACCACGTGCAACCCGAGCGGCGCCTACCTGTCCTCGTCCAAGGACTCTCTTGAACGTTCTCGGCCGCGTGAGAGCGGCGCCGGGGCGGACAGCGCGCGCGGCCGCCATGATGACGATGTGCGGCGCCCCACCCCGACGCAGAAGTCTCTCTTCCCAGTGTACCGCGAGGAAGACAGCGTCGTCTCTCTCGATAGCGCGCACATGGACTGGGCTCTCGGGGCACCAACGGCCGCTGGCGCATCGCAGAGCCACACGAACCAGCCACTTGTTGAGCTCAAGGGAGGCTCGTCCGGCGCGCTGGTCACGGGCCCTCTTGCCGACCAACGGGAATCCTCCTTGGGCGGGCAGTCCGCCCGGTCGTTGTCGAACCGTGGCACCAGCGTCTCACCCATCACCCACCGGGAGCGTGATCAGGGTATTTTTTACTACTGCGCCAACCCCAGGCCACTCTTCTCTACCGCAGCCTGACAGTTGCGACTGTGTGGCACACCACATAGCCACGTCTCGCGGCGGGCTCGCCTTGTTGTTCCGCTCTCCCTTTTTTGTGTTTGATTCAGTTTTGCATAACATCAAGCGCACATCGTATTCGAAAAAAAAAAACAAAAAAAAACACGCGTTCTCTCACAGCAGTTCAAAAAAAAAAAAACGAAAGACCTAATCACTCGTATCACGCCGTCCCGTGCGCCTGCGCTAAACATGCGGAAGCTATTCTGGGCCACCGTGCTGCCATTATTTTGGCAGCTCAGCATGGTGAAAGCACACCCCACTATCGTCACTTCTCGTCTTGCCCACACTCTCCGTTCCCTCTTCTGATGTTTTCGCTAGCCTAGAGTTGTCGTGCCACCGCGTTGCCGCACCCCTTCATCGCCCATAACTGAACCACGCTAGGGTAGCAGCCTGTTGAGTTAGATAGACGACACGGTGCTTTCTTCCCCCCTCCCCCCCCCCCCGCCGCTCCTTCGTGCCGCTGCGCCTTTCCACGTGTTGCGCAGCCAAACTGTCACTGTTCTCTACATCCTGTTTGCCACACGACCACAACAATGAGCAACAAGGCGCCGATCGGCGACAAAGATGTTCTTCAGCGGCGCGTGCAGGCCAACCCGCGCTTCACGTCATCGCAAGCCGTGGTCGATTCTGGTATGACCGCTGACCTGGCCAAGTTTATGAAGGAGAAGGAAGTCAAGCTGCGGAAGCAGCCAGGCGAGTTATTCTCGCGCGTATCAACCAAGGCTGTCTCTGAGTTTCTGCACAGCCTGGAAGCCCCCGCGCCACTCGAAGACGGTGGGTTTGCCCACCCGATGGATGAGTACCGCGGTCCCAACTCCGCCCTGAACGCGCGCAAGATGGAATACCTCATCCTCGACTGCCGCTCAGCAGAGCAGTACGACCAGTGCCACATCAACGGCGCTCTTCACTACCCGCGTGTGAAGTTGAACCATTCCACAAACCCGTTTCTGACGGAGTTCTACAGCTTCAAAAACAAGGAAGGCAAGATGCTTTTGCTTTACGACCTGGAGGAGGAGGATGTGACGGAGATGGCAAATATCGTGTATCAGAAAGGTATCGACAACGTTGGCATCATTGCAGGAGGCTTGCGTGAGTTTGTGCAAGACTTTAGCTCACAGATTACAGGACAGTCACCAGTACCCATAGTTCCTCGGGACGCGCGCATGCAGCGCCGTGCCGATCAAGTGACACAAGCACGCAGTGAAGCACGCAGCAGCGTGTCGCGTGCAAAGCCAAAAAGTTTGTCGAACTCGTTGGCCAAGCCTCGGAGGTAGTCGCAACGACAGAGCCCCCTCCTCTTTCGCTTTGGCTGTGAGCGTGGCAGGGCTTTCCTGCCTTTTCGCTATTAGACGCATAGACACGGATCCGAAGAAACGACTTGAAAACACAAAAAAAATATTTAATAGTAAAGCGCAACGATAGCAACAACACATGGTGCAACCGCTCACGTAGGTAATTCCAGGATGCCCTCGGGCTGCGAGGCGGGGGAAGAATGAGATTCAATAGCACTTCTGAGCACACCAATTGAACCCTCACGATGTCTCTTTGCCTCATCCCTCGGGTCTGTACGACGGTAGACGTGTCTCTTTTCCGTCATCTCTTGTCATCTCTCTCTCTCTCTCTCCCCCCCCCCGCCGTGCACTCGTTGTGGGTCTTTAACACCTCCTCCTCATTTGTCTCGTCGTCACTCCTCCTCATCGTGTCGTTCTGTCTGATCGATGTCTTGCTCCTTTTCTCCGCTGTTCGGTACGCTCACAAGCTCGCCTATCTCTTTTTAGACAGCGTAGAGCGGCACATAGTTTTCATTTTTCGTTTTTTTTCCGCACTGTCACTTGCTCCCTGTAGTTTATGCAAGTAGACATTGGTAATAATAAAATCCTCGACACGTACCGCACTATTGTCACAAGCCCAGATCTTCAAGCACTTCACCACAGTTTTGAGGGTGACAGAGTTTCCGGTGACCCACACCCCGTTCTCCACCGTTTCTCGTCGTCGTCTGCGCGGTCGGACGAGAGGGAGAGCGCAGAAGTTCATTCACGGCGTCGCCACCATCGAGGACATCAATCTAGATCCCATCAAGCACAGTCGCAGTCACCCAGCTCCGCTAACAGCCCGTCGCGTCAGCTGGAAGGGATTTCGTCTCCGCCAGACTCCACAATCTACCGTACACCCATCTCGTCGCGCCGGTCACACCGCAGCGCGTACGTCGTTCCCACGCCTGCACACATTGCCGACAGCTCCGCTGTGCTTGGGCTACCGCCGACTCCACCCACACAATCCGCCGCGGCTCACTACAGCGGCGCGCCCTCCGGTCTTCCCAGGCGGGCTGCTCAAGGTGACAACGTGTATCGTGTACCGGGAGAGCGTGTAAGTGGTGCGCCAGCTGGAAACACACCCACACCCGTGTCTCAGCGACGCTCAAGCAGTGGTCGCAAACGTGAGTCTAGCCACCACCGAGTCAGCAGCCAACACGCTGACGGTGCCAGCGACCAACAGGAGGTGAGAAAACAGACGATGGAAAGCAAGGAACGACAGGCGGCTGCGGCTGCGGAGGAGCCCGCAGGTGGCGCCAAGCCAAAGCCAAAACTGGCCCAGACCAGTGTGCAGCCTGGTATGCAACTAAAACACTGGGTCGTGGTGAACCGTATCGGTGCCGGCTCGTTTGGTGAGACGTTCGGCGCTGTCGAGGTGGACTGGGCCGCACCGCCGCCCTCCGAAGAGGGATGCCTCGTCATCTCCCCAGAGGCCGCTGCCCTGCTCGAGAATTTGCCTCCACCCGATCAGCGAGCCGAGGTGTGCATCAAGGTTGAACAGGAGAACAAGAATGTGCTGCGATTAGAAGCGCTGGCGCTGAAGAAGGTCCAGCCGTGTAAGCAGGTAGTGCGCTATCTAGGCAGCGGCTGCACCTGTGGTATGAACTTTCTCGTGATGGAAAAACTAGGCAGCAATCTAGCGGAGCTCCGTCGGCGAAGCCCGCATGGGACCTTCAATATTTACACAACCCTCCGCGCCGGCATTTCGTGCCTGTCAGCCATCCGCGAAGTCCACGCGCAGGGACTCATTCACCGCGATATCAAGCCGTCAAACTTCGTAACGGGCTTAGCAGGTGGACCAAACTGGTCTGTGTGCTACTTGATTGACTTTGGCCTCGCTCGCCGCTTCATGCGGTCGAGCGGAGAAATTCGCCCACCGCGGGACAGCGCTGGCTTTAGAGGAACGAGTCGCTACGCCTCCGTGGCGTCACACATGCATCTTGAACTAGGCCGTGTCGATGACCTCTGGAGTCTTCTCTTCATGCTGGTCGAGTTTGCTACGGGGACGCTCCCGTGGCGCAAATACAAAGACAAGGAGGACATTGGTCGCTGCAAGGAAGAGTCCATCGGGCCTCACCTTGTGCGCAACTTGCCCAGAGAGTTCCAGCCGTTCCTGGCCCACCTCCAGACCTTGCGGTACGAAGATGAGCCAGACTACGACTATCTGCTGTCACTGATGGAGAAGGCAATTGAGCGGCGAGGCTACCCGCCAGGCAAACCTGTCGATTGGGAGCTGGACGCCGTCACGATGGAGGCCGTAGCTGCTCAGGAAGAACAGGCTGCCCGCCTTCCACAGCCCCAACGTGCTGAGGCAGCCGCCGCGGTTGAGGCGGCGGGGCACGCCAGCGGCATGAGCAAATCTCAGGCAGCCGCAGCCGCCGTGTCACCAGCGGGGCCGTCGCACTATGGCGGCGTGGAATACGTGCAGCAACCGGTGAGCAAGCGCGAACGCGGCGGGTCCCGTGCGAGCTCTTCCCAAGCAGCAGAGGATGCCATGTCGCCCTCACGCGCGGCCAACCCGTCGCGTGTGAGCGTCAGTGAGGTCGAATTAGGCTACGAGCGTCGACGGGACGGCACCGCACGTGGGCGTGAATCCTATGTTGATGAGCCAGCGATCTCTATCGGCCAGCAGCGTGTTCAAGGCAGCGAGGAGAAGGACTACTCATCCAGTTCAGAGGGTAATTTCAACAAAAACAAGGTGGCTTCCACCGATTTTTCCCCGCGTGAGATAGCCCAGTCCAACGGCAACCGTAGCGACGATCGTGGTCACGTGCCTGCCTCGGCCTCTTGCGGGAACGACAACAGACAAGTCGATGTTGACGTGGTATCCATTTCCGCCGAAGCCGCCCGTGCCAACGAGGACGCCGATGCCCAACAGCAAAACCAGTCCGCATCCCCCGCAAATGCGCAGCCGGTGTCTGCTGGTGCCACGCCGCAGGCTCCACCAAAAAAGATAAAGCACAAGTCAAAGTGCAACTGTGTCATTATGTAGTGTTCGTCTACGCTTTCCTACATCTTTACTTACCTTTTTTTTGTGTGTGTTTTTGTTTCGACTGAATGCGTCTGTGCTGCAAAGCGATAGAAGGCCAGCGCGCGTTTTTTTTTTGCTTCATACCGGGTAGCGTTTCTGCCTTTTGCCAACTTTGGGTGTTGGTGGTGTTGCTGCTCTCTCCATCTTGTTGCCAGTGAGTCGTACTGGCGTCTCGCCCCTTTTGGTGTGTCTCGACTTATTCTCCCCCGCGCAAGCAACTCATATGCGCCTCGTGTTCTGTCTTTTCAGGCTGGTTGATTGTGCTCTCAGCTCGAAAAAAGTTGGGATTCGCCTTCACACACAGAGAGCTGCCATTGCAAATGCTGCACCAAGGGTGAATCAGTGACAACACAGGCTACTATGCGAGGCACATGCGCATGCACAGGGCACACATGTCGTCGGGACAACAACAAAGCCGGCGCCAGTGGTTGAGTGAATAATGCTGCGTGGAACAATAATGGCTGATGTGGCACAATGTCACGTTCTTTTTTGTCCTGTGTGTGTGTGTGTGTGTTTGTGTGTGTGTGTGCGCGTGCGTCGTTTTGTTCTTTTTGTGGCGTTCTTGCACATTTCTTGTTTCTCGTGGCACCTGCCTGCTGCTGGCATCACGTGAGTACGATTTTTTTTTGCTGGTTGCCTCAGTACGCGATGAGGCAGTGCCGCTGCATTCGTTTTGTTCCTGTTTTTTTTTTCATTTACTTTTTTTTTTTTTTTGCTAAGCGCGTGCCCCGCTTCCGTCTCACTAGGTGCTTTTCGTTTCTGTCTCTCTGTGGATGCTGTGATGAAGTAGTGTATGCAACTGATGCTACAACAACGCTATTAATTCATGGCTTCTGTAAAGCACCATCGAGATGCTTTCACAGTGGTGGCTTCACAGCTCAATGTGAACACCGTACGCTGGTGCAAGTGTGCCGCGGCAATCAGGTGGGTGTGCATGAGGGTTGAGGTGCAAAACACCACAATACCGCTCGCTCCTCCCGAGGCCTGTCGCTATCTCCAGATTGTCAAAAAAAAATGGGGGGTGATACTGTTCGCAATCAGGGCACCGTTCTCGTCGGTTTTGTCGCTCGGTTGAGTGACCAATTCAGGGCGAAAATAAAAGCGCGTGTCGTCGTGATCGTGCCTTCCCAGCGAACATCTGTCTCTTTCGTTTCCTTTTTCGCGAAAAACAGCATCTCTTCTTTGCCAACAGAACTCTGTTGATTTCTACTCGGTTGTCTACCCTCCCCATCATCATCTCCTGCCTTTCCTTGTTCTTTGCGTGATCCTAATAAAGAGCACATCGCACGTTTATTTTCGCACACAGCGAAACGCATTCCCTCTGCTCTCGCTTGCTTCTTTTTTTTTTATTGACTGTTTTTTTTCTCCAAATACCTTCGGTAGATTCACAGGGAGAGAGCACTCTTGCTTTCTTTGTTTCGTGGTATTTGCTCTTTTACATTCTGTTGTGTGCTAGCTTTCAAGGGAGCTCGTCATGGCAGATCTTGACAACCTCATTGATGAGCTGTTTCCTGGTTCAGACGGGGCGGGAAAGCTCACCAAGCCCCCCAAAGACAAGAAGAAAATGGCATCTCAAGGGGACTGGGATGCGGACAGTGACAACGCCGACAATGCCAATGTAGATTGCTCTGACGTCCCACCGCCACTTCATCAAGCCCCATCGGGTGCGGGGAGTCAGCGAACGTCCGCTGCGCGTCAGAACGGCACTCATGCTGTGAAGAGCTCGTCCGATCTCTCGTCCTCCTCGACATCCACGTCATCCGGAACGAACGCGGCAAGAAAAAACAAACAGTCAGACACTGCTGTTAAGAAAAAGAGGCCCGGTAACATGGTGCGCGGCAAGACAGACTTTGGCAACGATGACTCCGACAGTGATGGTGGTGTGGATGAGAAAGTTCACCGTATTCACAAAACGAAGCATCCAGCGAATACATTGTCGCCAACGACCGCGGCACGTCATAGCTTTGACGATGACTCCGACTGCGACGAGGCCGACAGGACCACAACGCAGACACAATCGAGCGGCACTGGTCGTCGTCTTACCGATGCCTCCGCCAGACCTAATAGAGCGAACGCGTCGGATGAGGCTCTCGAGCGACCCAGCACAGCGCAGCGAGTGCTCTTCACCGTTCCTTTTCCGTCTGCTCCTCACTCCGACACCGTGGGCCCTCCGTGCCCAAACCGTTGTGTGGTGAGTACACTCGGTTATGAGACAACACATCACCCCACCGTGCCGGTTCTACGTCAGGTCGCCAACGGCGCATTTGACACGGTTTGCGACAAGAAGACGATGCTGCTGAAGAAGGGTGCCTTCTACGTTCACAACCCGAGGCTAGGCAATGCCGTGTTAGACAACCGCGGTGACCCGTCCGAGCTCGGAGGCTGCCCCAACATCTTCTGCCTCAAGTGCCACCACACCGTGGTGCGATTGCAAGGCGCGCAATGGTGCGACTACGACGGCGACGAGGCTGATCTTTACCTCACAACACGTAACTACTACCCCGACTGGAGCCGCCTCGCCACGTCAAACGTGGTCGGCGGCAAGAATGATGAGGAATCGTGCTTGGCGTTGAAGGCGAACAGCGAAACGGCGGCCTACTGTTGCCAGTGCTCGTGGCTCACTGTGAAGGCCGAGAAGGCTCTCATTGAAACGTCTCTGACTGCGGCTGTGACGTACAAGCACAGTGAACAGGCGCGACCGTTTGCCACCGTTCTTCCACGACGTGAAGGGGACGAACGGCGGCCACCGCTGTGGGTGTGCAAGGGCCACCCGCTGTAAGGATCCATGTATCCGGTTGTTCATGATTGTGAACACCATCGCACCGCCACTCTTTTTTTTGCTTTTTTTTTTTTTGGCAGGTGAGGAAGCTACGTTTCATTCATTTCATTCCGATCACACAACTTCGTTGGCTCAGGTAACCCAGAACTGTAAAAAAAAAAAGAAAAAAAAAACAGACTGCAAAACAGTCAATTGAATACTGGTAGATGCACACTGATCGTCATCTGGGCGTTTCAGGCGTGCAGTGCTACCGATCTCTTCTCACCTAGAGGGCCGTGCGACCACCGTATTTCATATTCTGAGCCTCCTTTTTTTTTTTTTTTGTGCAACTTGTAACGAACGGTATAGTCAGGACGGCACTAAAGTACGATGCATTTGCTGCCTCGCCGGCTTGCCTCTACCTCTATTCCATTCCATCCACTCATCTTTATTGCAAATTTCTTTGCTCCTCACTTTCTATTTACATTTCCCTAAAAACGTCTGCCACAACAAGGAAAACGACAAGAGAAAAGCGAGATAGCTGCGACACATAGCTCACTGTAGCCTGCTCTAGCGCAAACACACACACACACACACACACACGCACAAACTTGCTCGAGCGATGCCTGCCAAAAAGGCCCCCAAGTCGGCTAGCAAGCGCAAGTCCAAAATCGTCAAGGAGGCTCTCCCGTCTCCGGCAGATCTGAAAGATGGCAAGCACGACTACTACATTGGAAACTGGTCCTACTACCAATCTGTCGAAGACATCTCTCACGTCAGCCGCGCGCTGCTCGCTGCTCATACGAGGGAAGACCGTCAAGTGGGCACACTACCGCGCGTTAACGTGCTGCTCCTGCCCCCCACCGCGGCAGAAGCGGCTGAGCAGTCCTCGCAGGAGGCCCCACAGGGCTCTGATCCGGTGTACATCGAGGCAGCGGATAACATGCACATTGAGGGCGTGTCGCGACGCACAGTCGTCGAGAGCGAGGCGCTGATCAAGGATTGGAAGCGGAATCCGCCAGTCACCGAGGAGGCCGCAGAGGACACGGCTGCTGCAGAGGCAGGGGTGGAGAGTGCGGACACGGCTGTGGCGGCGGCGACCGACAACGGCGAAACGGCGGGAGACGTGGAAGCCGCTGTCCCCGCGGAGAGTGCTCCTGTGTATGAGCCAAATGAGATCGACAAGCTTGAGGCCATTCCTGTGACCTGTGGCGCTGATTTTTCTGCTCGACACGCACGCGTGGCGGGTCAGGTGTCGTTAGAGGGTGTGCTACCCCAGCTGGTGGTGAAGCCGAACATGCCGAACCCGCCCGCCGACGAGGCGGCCTTGTTAGAAGCTATCACCGCCAGCCGCAAGGTCAGTGCCGTTAAGGAGAAGAAGGCAAAGAAAGGCAAAAAAGCCCCCAAGTTGACACCAGAGGAGCTCGAGGAGTTAGAACAGCGCAAGGCAGAAGCAGAGGCGGAGTTCCAGCGCCTGACGGAGGAGGCTGTGCAGAAGGCCAAGGAGCAGGAGGACTATCTCATGACGTTTGCCCACCCTGATAAATGGGCCAACGTGGTTGTCCAGAATGTCACTTTTACCGGACCCGTGGTGGTGCGGCGGGCACACGTGACCTTTCAGAACTGTGTCTTTGCGGCCACGTCAAGGGACGCGGCACAGCTCACCGTCTCGCAGTACTGCCGTGTGAGCTGCACCAAGTGCACCTTCGATGCCCCTGTTGTGGCGGGTGCCTACGCCTTGCCAACGGCACAGCTGGAGGTGAGCAAGTGTCTCTTCTCAGGCGTGCCGCAGGTGCCGCTCGTCCTTGCTCAGCGCGAGTCTGCCGCTCAGGAGAGCGCGCACAGTCAAGGTGGCCCCTCTCCGGCCAGGGCTGACGACGACGAGGAGGATGGGGTGCCGAGTGGAGATGAAGAGGGTCAAGGCGCTGGCGGCACAGGCCCAACAGCGGATAATGCACTGCTGCCAGCTGCCGTCGTTGCCACATCGGCGGCCGCAGAGAAGGAAAGGGCTACGTCTGTTGGTATTCATAGTGATGCAGCACGAGTGCAGGTCTTGCACTGCGAATTCGTCTTCCTTGGCACTGCCGTGGTGCTACGTGGCCGCTTCCAATCCGCGGCGCGTATGCCTGCGATCAAGGGCCTGCCCAAGTCATCTGCCACCCTCACCGTGGAGGGTAATCTTTTCCACTACTTGTACAGCACAGCGATTCTTGTGGAGGATACTGCGCGTGACGTTTTGATTCAGCGCAACCACACCGCAGACTGCGCCTACTACGCACTGGACTGCCACGGTGGCGCCAAGGGTGTTTCCGTCTATCGCAACAACTTCTCCACAAACTCTGCGGTGCGTATTCGCAAAGGCTGCCAGCCTCAATTTCTGGAGAACACGCTGGACAGCATCCCCATTGACGACAACCAGCATTCCAATCCTGCGCTGGAGTCTGTCTATTGACGCGAAAAAAGAAACGGAGCTCGACTACGCGCCAACGAGGTGGCGTTCGCTTTCTACTCTAGGTGCGAAGGATGTGATTTATGCCTAAGTGGTAAAAGGCAAATTGGTGATTATGTAAAATTCACACGGGATACTTTTTCTCTCTCTCTCTCTTCTTCTGTGCGTGTCAGTGCATGTGCTCTTCGATCATCCCTGTAGCGGATAGTGATGGCAGAGGGGGGGGGGGGACGGAAATGAGAAGGGTGCGCTTGCACACACATGTGTCGGGTTGTTCTCTTTCCCTTTTTTCCTTTCTAGCTTCCACGCCACTTCTCCGTTGCGTTCCGTTCTCTTGTTGCTGACACGCAATTGCGGTTCCAATGTAAAAAAAAAAAAATCGGTACGCACCCCCAAAAAACTCGTGAATCCACATATAGACATACCAGACACGTCGGCTGTACAGTGTTAACGACTGTGCAATCATTGACGTACTGTGCGCGAACATGTGCTTGTTCGGCTATGTCACGAACCTTTTGCATCATGCTTGATTGCGCGCAGTATGGGTTTACTATCATGCCATTCTGTGCATCTTGTTGATGCCAATTTGGTGGCATGATGCTGTCACGGCGTCTTCTGTTGACGTGCAGCACTAGCGCTGCTCCTGTCCAAGCGATCCTTCAATCATAACTCCGACGCATACATGTGCCCTGCTCGATCGTTGTTTCACACACAGACGCAAATGACCCCCCCCCCCCGCCCCTCCACACACACACACATACCTTGGCGAATATTTCACTCTTCTCTTCATTTCTCCCTCACTTCCGGCGTGCCTGCGTGCGTCTCATACTTTCCACACATTGTCACGCTCGGTTGGACACCTACCTGCAATTACCAATCTACTTGCTTGCGTCGCCCACCCACGAAAATAATTACTCAGCACAACCGAACACTATTGACCATTACCTATATTTTTCCCCGATCCTTTTGCAACACCCTCTTGAGAGTTCATAATGGCCTCTAACGCAGCTCCCACGGATGCCGCTCCCGGTTCTCTCACCCAAAACCAGAAAATAATTGCTGTCGTCGGCGGTATTGTCGTCGTCCTTCTGGCCGGCGGTGTGGTGGCGTACATGGTTCGCCCCAAGGACAAGAAGAACATTGCGGATACCCACTCACACACCAACGAGGCAGGCTCTCACGGCCACACACACACGCGCGGCACAGGTATTCGCCCGGTCTCCTCGGAGCCCCTCCGTCCGTACAAGAAGGAGGATCTCCTCCAGTATGACGGTGTTCAGAACCCTCGAATCCTCGTCAGCCTCAAGCGTAAGGTGTACGAAGTGGCACCCCAGTTCTACGGCCCAGGTGCGGACTACCACGTCTTTGCGGGCCACGAGGCCTCCCTGGCGATTGCCTGCGGTGACTTGAAGGGCGTCAAGCTGGACAAGTACTGGGTGAACTGCAACGAGGAGGAGCTCAAGACACTTGACCACTACGTGGACACCTTTGAGAGCAAGTACCCTGTTGTGGGGTACTTTGTTCCAGACGACACCTTCTATGACGTGAAGAGCCTGTGAGAAACGTGGCGGTCTGTCGAGCGTGATTGCAGATATGGAAGCGAGACGTATTTGCTGGTATCTTTTTTTTTTTTTTGTTTACTCTCTTTTTTCCGTTTTTCGTCTTTTTTCCCATGGCATTCTTTTTATGCTCGCCCAGGCCCTCAGCGGTGACTTTCGTGCATTTGGGGACTTCTTGCCCCTCTGCTTCGCTGGCCGCCTCTGTTTTGATGCAGTGAGATCCACACGAGGCTTGAATAGCACGAGCGCAAAGCTGGAAAAACACAAGCAAAAAACAGGCACGGGCAAATAGCCAACGTGTTTGAGGCACCCAACATGAATCGGAGGGAGTGACTCTATCGATTCGCCGCCCTCCCCCATCCCTCCCTCAGCTCTGCCTCTCTTTCGTTGACTGACTAGGACGAGTGCCACGGGCTGTTTGTGGTAGATCTGCTTGGCTTGGCGCCATTCCTTACTGGTGCCGTGTTCTTTAAACTTCTCTGTTTCCTTCATTGGTTTCCCATGTCTGCAGCGTGCGGTCACGCAGTTTATTATTATTGTGCCCCATTGGCGTTTCCTTTCCATTTTTTGTTGTTGTCGTTGCCACTATGATTACAACAAACCTGTAGAGACGAAAGGGAAGCGTGCGCTACGGTGACTCGCGGTGTTGAGAAAATGAGTTGCCGAAAAGCCACTAGTGAAGGCGTTCGTTCACAATGCAGCGGACTAAGGTGACCGCAAATGGTGCTAGTTACTATTATCTCCGCTGCGTAAGTGTCTTGTGCTTCGTTTGGATCTGTCTCAGTTTGTGTCCCGATTATACACACAAAAAAAAAAGAAGGAAAATAAATATTATTTTTGCGGTGAAGGATGGACGAGCAGAATATGTCTGTCTTTTCCTTTTCTTTCTTTTTGGGGGCCTTTTCCACTGCCTTTTTTTTTTTTTTGGAGCTTTATCGAGTGGCCGTGTGGACAAGAGCGTGAAATAAACAAAAAATACGATTTTTTCACCAACTGACATACTATTATTATTTTTTGATGTTGTTGAGGATGACTGCCAAGTCACAGCTCTTCACGCGCCCTACACTGGGTGACTGTGCGTGCTTCACGAGGCAGGTCCTTCACGTCTAATCACGTGTTAGTGTGCCGCAGTGCTCTCTCTCACACACAAAGAGTTTTCTTAACAGGATCGCGTAAAGGGCAGAAGTACACTGAAAAAGCCCGTGCCCTTTTTTCGTTTTCCCAACGGAAACAGTTGCCTTGTTCGGCTTGTCTTCCACAGAAATCATAGTTATTTCAACACGTGACAACTCAGACACTTTTCTGTAGTGCTTGCGGTCGCACATTGGGTGAGCGACACTATCACATGGAGCAGAAGACCTATTGAACACGCTTTGGGTGTGTACAATTGCCTCTCCGTTTTTTTTTCTTTTTTTGAGCCGCAAAGTTGCTCTGATAGGAGAACGCCTGGCTTCGGCCACACTGAAGACATGCGTCCCCCGTTCATCAGCAGCAGTGACACCCACGTGCAGTGCGCCACAACTGAAAACTGCTCGCACAATAACCAGACCAGTGGGACCTTTCACTCGCTGAGATGCTGCTCACAATTCAAAGCTGGCAAAGTATGCCCCCCTCCCTTCGCCCTCAGACAGTCATAAAAAGGCACACCACTCCTAACTTCTTCACGCGCTCTGCTCTTTACTCGCCGTCAAACGTTCATATGACCCCTGTTTTTGTTTGGCTCTACCTTTGATAGTGTGCTGCAGTGCTCGTAGTCGTGTCTACACTGACTGTACCGCCTTGTTTCTAGTCCTTGTTTTTCTCTTGCTTACGCAATACTAAACCACGTAGAGTCTGAATTGCTGTACCAATTCTTTCACTGTTGTTATTTTTTTTCTCCTGGCGCGCGGCTCTTCTCCGTCCACCACACATTTCTTTGTTTGTTCGTTTGCTGAACTGTGACGCTGTCGTGCGGTCTCCTCCTCTCACGTTGTTGTGGCCGGAATCACTGCCGCTCCACGTGCCTGTTGTCGCGAAAGGGAGGTCTCCAACTGCTGCCCTTACCATTCACACTGAGGTTCTCCGTCTTTCAGTCTCTTTCCTCATCACGCGCCAATACCATTTTTTTGTTCTGGCCCGCGCGAAAGTTGACCGCAGCTGAGGTGCGAGCCGGAATCGTCCAGAGTCATATTAGCAAAGCCAATTCAAAAGGGTGCCATCGAGATCAAAACAAGAACAGAAACACAATCGCAAACCAACTAGCGGAAACAGCATGCCTGGCAGTCAACAATCTGTACGACATGTGCCCTCACTTTCCGATTCCACCCAAACTCTAGACGATGTAGGGACACTTAGCGACATCCCTACACAGGTTATCAATTGTAGCGCCCATGTCGAGAATAGCACAGATAGTAGCACTAGTACGAACGCGGCGCCGCAGACACCGCACAGCTCACCAACGTGTTCACCTAGCTCGAGAAGTGTGGGTGTGCAAACCGACATGTCATTTTCGCCACATGAGGAGACGCCCCTTGACACCTCCACGACTGGTGCACTGTTTGCCGAGGCCGACGCTAAAGCTAAGGCTCCACCAGAGACACTACACACGCGCCGTGATTGGCACAGCACAGCTGTCACATTTATAGCTGGTGGTGCTGCGGGGGCGGCGAGTCGTACGTGCACGGCGCCGCTTGACCGCATCAAGATCATTGTTCAAGAGGGTCACCTCACCGCGAAAGGCGCGGGACTGCGTTCGAAGAAGCATGCCTCACTGTTTGATGTGGCGAAACTCATCTACAAGGACGGTGGTGTAAAGGGATTTTGGCGTGGTAATCTGGTAAACTGCTTCAAAGCTGGTCCAGAGTTCGCCATTGTGTTCTCGATCCGCAACTATCTCACCTCCCTTTACGAGGACTGCGTAGAGCGGGAAACGCAGCGGAGACTGAAGGCGCAGCAAAAGTACAAGGAGAGGGAGCAGCGCAGTGAGCTCATCCGGAAGCGGGAGCAGACGGAGCGTGACTCCATGCTAGGCACACCACAGAACGAATCTGTTCATCCAGATGACGATCCTGCGCGAGTGGCAGTCCGCAAAGCAGAGATAATGAGCGTCATCAACCGAGAAGTGTCCATTTTAACGCCTCCTTTCAACCGTTTCGCGTGCATCTCTGACGTTCCACGACTCGCTGTCAACTGCCTCATCGGCGCGACGGCGGGTGTTGGTGCACAGAGTGTTCTTTATCCCGTCGAGCTCATCAAAACACGTGTCATCGTCGCCAGGAGTGGTGAGTACAAGGGCGGCGTGACGGAAGTGGTGCGGACAGCTTATCGCCAAGGCGGCCTCCGCGAGTTCTATCGGGGCTTTACGCCTAACATGGTTGGCATTGTTCTCTATCGCGGTCTGGAAATGGGCATCTACTCGAGTGTGCAGCAATCCGTCATGATCTATCGCATGAAGCGCACCGGTGGCAGCAAGCGAGACGCGGCGTTGAACTCTGCCGAGGTTGGTGCGTGCGGCATGTTTGCTTCTGTGATCGCACAAACAGCCTCGTACCCCCTCAACGTTGTCCGTACGAAGCTGCAAACCCAAGGCTCGAATGGCCGCAAGAAAAAGTACACGGGCATGACAGACTGTTTCATCAAGACCTACCGCGAGAAGGGTGTGCGGGCGCTCTTCAGTGGCCTCGGTGCGAACTACCTGAAGGCCGTACCGGCGAGTGGCATCACGTTCATGGTGTTTGAAAAGGTCCAACAGACACTTTCTCAAGACGATTGACGCGCAATCAACCCCCCCCCCCCCCCTCCACCCACTCTGCTCCGCAACGACGAATCGTGGAACGGATTCCTGCAGCCGCTGGTACCAGTTTTTTTTTTGCATTTTTTTGTCATGTCGTCAATCGGTTCTGTTAGTTCTGTGCGCAACGTTTTCCCCACTGTTAAACCCTTCTCGTCTGTGCCTGAAATCGGCGTGTGCCGTGCTGCACGCTGTCATTGAATGTTCGCCGTGTTCCTTCCTTTTTTTCCCCCAAAGGAAATGTGTGTACGGTCTTTGTCTCTTGTGCTTCCACTCCACCTGTGCCACACTCGCACAAAACAAAAAAGTGATAGTAGTTTAAAACGGCTCCAGATACCTATTTTGGCTGCGCATATCATTCCCACGTGCGAGCCACGAAGAAGCCTTCTCTGTCTCTCTGTGCTGGAATGACGTTGATCAGTGGTTGCCGTTCATGTTGTCGTTGCCGTTATGTACGCCGTTGCCCATGTGGAATAAAGAGCTGTCCGTGGTGGCGCATCGGCTCTCATGCCTTTTGAAAACCGATGTATATACTCGTGACTAACACTATAACACAAGAGCGACAACACGCCTTCTCCGCATTCTTGCCAACCGCGGTGTGCCTGGCCCCAGAAACTCTGCCGTACTCGCCTCATTGCATATTTGTATTCTCAACTTTTCCATCACGCCGTTCTCTGTCTCTCTCTTCACCGTTTTCGTATCATCGCACGTTACACAATCAAAAAAAAAAAAGTAAGGGGATCGTTTTCACGGAAGTTGCTCGTAATTTTTTTTTTGGCTGCTTAGTTTACCAGTCATCTCTCTCGTCGACCGCCTCCAACTGGTATAGTCGTTTTGTGGGTGAGAGTGCAAGCAGGCTATTTGTTTACCTTCCCTCGTATTCGAGAAAGCACTCTTCAAAACTTCCCTTTTTTCTTTTGTTTTCAGCTGTTGCTACCTAGCCATGGAAAAGGGCTCGTTAGCTTCAATGTCTGAGTCTCGCGTTGAGATGCGAAGTGTGGGTACAACAGCCCCTGCGGGAACCTCGAGCACACAGATGGATCCCACAGCGCTTCCCCCTACCTCCACATCTTCGCCGACCGCCCCTCCCACTGCACCAACAGAAGCAGAGGTTGCCGTCCTAGTCGAGGAAGACGCCCCCGAGGAGCCTCTCGACGCCATTTTAGCTCGCGTCATTATTCATGGAGACAAGCCTATAGAGAATTTGCCTCAGCTGCTCCCGCCCGAGCTGAAGATCATTGGTCGCTGCGTCACCTTCACAGGCGACACCACAATTGATGGCGAGACCAAGTTGTTCCACTACGAGGGCCTTGTCGGTACGATCAACCGAGAAACTGTAATGCTCATGAATGTCTATCGCTTCACAGAAGAAGACTACCAGGTCCACAAGCTGGAGAGTCGCCAGCCGAAGGAGAACCCCAGCGATGATCCAATGATGGAGAAGGCTGCGCCACACACGGAGGATTTGCAGGGAACAGACACCAATTTCAACACGCTTCTCGTCGCAAATGATGAGGGGGAGACGCACGGTGAGGTCACCACGCGGGTGCGCAACAAACTAAAAGGCCACACCGGCACAATGGGGCCTATTCCTTTTCTCACATTTGCGCGCAGTCGCATCCACAACGTGGAGTTTGGTCGCGACCCTCGCAGCAACTTTTACAGCCTGTTCCAGGACCCATCGAAGGCCCTCATGGACATGCAGTACCTGCGCATGTTCTCTCGCCGCTACATTGTGCACACGAGCCAAGGCAACAACCCGCGCCAGGTCCCTCTGCGCGCGTTTGTGACTGTGCGCTGTGCCTGCCCCGACCTCGACAATGACCTCTTGCTGATGGTCACACGTGAAGAAATTGGCCACCTAGTGAAGGTGAACCGTGAGATCATGCGCGCGAAGAAAAAGAAGCACCGTCGTCAGCAAGATGTCTTGGAAGCCTATCGCGCCCCAGCAGGTCCTTTCCACGGTACCGGTGTGTTGTACCTCACTCACATGCCAAGTCAAACCCTCACTCTCGCGCTGCTCGAGCTGGTCATGACTCTGGTGCTCGTTGTGTACGTTGCCATTGTTTTCTCGACGACCGCGCAAGGCATCACGACGGAGTATATGAATCAATTCTTGGGAAGCTTGTGTGGGGCCTGTGTGGTTGGGTGTCTCAATGGTTTTGTCACTGCCTTTCACTCTATCAAAATGACCGTCGAGTGGCAGCAGACGTTGTCAATCGTCATTGTGCGTGCGCTGCTTTCGCTCGGCTCTCTGGCATTCACTATTGCGGTTATTGTGATTCTTGGCAAGTCGATGAGCATCAGCGCATTACGCTCATTTGTGCAGTCTCAAGAGTTCGAACCCGCTGTTCTCTGCCGGTACTACGTAATGCACAGCTGCTCCGGTTTCGAAGTTGCGTGTGGAATCGAGCCAACAAGCCTTTGTCAATGTGGACCGGCCTACTCGGTTCTCACAACGCCCTGTTCCGGTGTCATTTTCGGAGAACTGATACGTGGCTTTATTCCAGTAGTGTGCTTCACGTTTGTGATCGGTGTACTCGCGGTGGTGAACTTGTACCTGCACTACCGTTTGATTCGCACGTGTCGCGTTCTGCGTCACACGATGCGCCACGCAGGTGGGACACCGAGTTGAACGAGACTAGCGCCGCGGAAAGACTGCCAGCAGCACGACAAGTTGAACATACTCAAACACAACAAAACGATCTACTCTCTCCGTACCGTTTTTCCCCAAGCCTCCGGGCAAGCCTCGCGAAACAGATCTACGGAGCTGTTGCCGCCTTTTTTTTTTTTTTTGCATTCTTAGCTCGCGCCTCCGCAGGTGCTATAGCTTCTGTGAAGCAGTGTTTTCCCCCCTTTTTTTTTCGAGTTGTGCTTCCGCCGTGGCTGAATTCTGCCTGTGCCTTGTTGCTCTCTGTCTTTGTATGTGCACCTTGTGGTTTCCTTTTACAAAAACGTGCGGGTACAATTTTCGTCCTGTGCAGTTCCACTCTACCACTTTTGCACACCGTGATGCTGTGGTGATTCGGCCGAGGACCAACCACGTGGCGAAGACGAAAGCATAATTCACACAAACACACAACGCATCAGAGGAAAACACAAATGTGGTGTGCTTAGTGTGCTCAGGTGTGAACCACAAAGAAGACGGGTGTCCCCCCCCCCCTCCTCTTTTCGTGTCCTGCTTCATAGCAGCTGCCAATGATCATTCAGTGATGATCGTGGACTGGTTGATGTCGTCCGCTCCCTTTTTTTTTCTTTGCTGCTGCGTTTTCTTTCGTTGAAGACGAAACCACAAGTCCCTTTCCCTTCCAGTTCCGTTTTCCACTCATTGTGGCACCACGACAGCAAACACAGATTAACAATAATACTAAAAGAGCTTTGGCACAGTGCAATGACGAGGCGCGATAGGGGTACACGATTCCTACCCGCGGTCACACAAGCAGAACTCAACGTTCTCTCTGCGCGTCTCAGTTTGTAATGGGTACACACGTAGCTTCGTTGTTTCACTTCCTGTTGGTGATGTGGTATCCTTCTTGGCACTCTCAGTCCGCTGCGAACCAGACTTGTCCAGGAACTCCTGTTCGCGCTGAATCCACACGTCCTGGACTGGCTGCTGGCCTGTTGTTCGAAAGGTTTCCTGTGACCTTCTGTTCTGCGTGAACTACCAACGAATTGTTCATTTCGCTTCCTCTTTCTCTCGGCTTCAATTATGTTCTGTTGGTCCTTTTGTGCTCCTTGCTACTTGATTCTTGACCAGAGTGCGCATTTAACTCAGTGAGTGTTTAGTTGCCTTTTTTTTTTCTCCCATTTCTGTCACTTGCTTTTTGTTATCTCTTTCCAGTTGCTCTCTCACATCCAGTCTCCTTTGTTGGCGCTGTAGATCCACAGAAATACTCTCATAGTTTTCTTTTTTTTTCGAAATAGGTAACACCACAGAGGCACTCTGACACCTTTGTCAGTCCTGCATCTATTTTGGAGAGCGCCTCCAGAAACGTGATAGTCCCTCTCTCTCTCTCTCTCTCTGCTGTCGATCCTCACACATTCTCGCTGGTGCAATCTCACAGGTTGCCACGATCGCCTGTCTCAGATCCAAGCAGTGCAGGGAGGACCCGATGTCAACCAACGGACCGCACGCGCAGCTCGACGACTACCCGGTCGAGCGCGGCGCTGGCGATGGGTGCGTATTCTCGTCCTCTTCGGAGCAGCGAGAAAATGTCACCATGGGGGAGCCCGTCGAGGAGCCGCGCCCCAACACACCAGAGCAGCAGGTTAGCCCGGAACACGAACGTCGCGCGGACGATGGCCCACCGACGGTGTCCAACCACGAACCAGCCCTTGTGGAGGAGCCGATCGAATGTATTGTCGCTCGGGTCGTCATTCCCGAGGACGCCCCCATGGAGAACCTTCCAGTACTCGAACCACCGGAGCTGAAAATCATCGGTCGCTGCGTCACGTTCCAGGGCACGTTCAAGGTTGATGACGTGGAGCGTACCATGTACTACGAAGGTCTTGTCGCCACTATTAGCCGAGACACGCTTATGCTCATGCATGTGCATCGCTACACCGAGGAGGACTTTGAGCAGTATCGCAACAACTACGGCAAAGACAACTCCGAATCATTTCAGCCTGCCAAGCAGCACGGGGTGGCTGCAGTGACGGAGATGCCAGGCGAAACAGTGGATCAGACGCTGGTGAACATGGGGGGTGCCTACAGCAACGATATGGGCGATGGCGCGGAGCTGCCAGCGAGTGGCAAAAAGGCACGAGGTGACGACGATCACGGTGAGGTCACCACGCGGGTGCGCAACAAACTGAAGGGCCGCACTGGCACTCTCGGGCCCATTCCTTTCATGACCTTCGCTCGCAGCCGTATCCACAATGTTCAATTTGGTCGCGACCCTCGCAGCAACTTTTACAGCCTCTTCCAGGACCCATCGAAGGCCCTCATGGACATGCAGTACCTGCGCATGTTCTCTCGCCGCTACATTGTGCACACGAGTCAAGGCAACAACCCGCGCCAGGTCCCTCTGCGCGCGTTTGTGACTGTGCGCTGTGCCTGCCCCGACCTCGACAACGACCTCCTCAACACTGTCACTCTCGAAGAGGTGGCCCACATGGTGAAGGCAGAACGCTCGATTCGTCGGGGCAAGCGGAGCAAAGAGCGTCAGCGGCGTGCGCTCATCTCGACGTACCGCGCTCCTGACGGTCTGTTCCGGAGCACAGGCCTGATGTACCTGACCAAGATTCCACTCATCATGTTCATCATGGGGCTTGTTGGGTTTGCCATGACAGCCGTCTTTGTCATCTACGCCGCAGTGTCCATCACAATGGCGGAGCCGTACGTGGTGTCTCCGTACATGCGTCAGTTCACATCTTACATTGTCGCCGCCTGTGTGATCTGGCTCTTCAGCGTCGTCCTCACTGTGTATCACTCTGTGCGTATTAGCCTTCCTGTCAAGGCACATCGCAATATGATTATGTTTCGCTTCCTGTTGCTGCTAGGTGCCATTGCCTGTGGGCTGATGATCATGATCAAAATGGGACGCTCCTTCACCGTCTCTGAATCACGGAAGTTTCTCGTCCGCAACAAAGACAACATCTTCCTCTCGTACTATTACCATGAAAGACAGTGCTCCGGCTATGTGAGCTCGTGCCCTGATGCACCCGAATCACCTCTCTGCGGTATCTCCGGTGATACCTACACCACAGCATGCCATGACCAGCTTCTTGCTGCGTTTGAGAGGGCGTGCCTTCCGTTAGTTATTGTTGCCTGCATCATTTTGCTCGTCTCGGTAATTCACATATACTTGATCTACAAGTTCATCGCCGTTGGCCACCTCATTGAACGTCGTATCAGCGGGGCAGGCGAGGTAGTAGAAGCGTAGCCCCATCACGGCGCACATTGATGCTGTGTGGTGTTACTTGATACTCTCGCTTAGACGCGACTGCGTGAGGCAAGGGTCTCCTTTTTCTTCTTTCGCGTACTTGTTGTGCCGGATTTTCGTCGTTCGTCCTGCCTCTGTGTCGAGTGCAGCTGTGTTTGCTGGGGGGGGGGGGGCGGCGGGCATGTGGGTGTTGTCGTCGTTATCGCGTATATCGCCACCCCTCCCCCTTTTTGTTTTAGGTGGGCTCTACCCTGAGCAGGTGTGCGCACGAGTGAATGTGCGCGTAGAACGGAAGGAAACAACGTGCATTGTGGTGCCCTACTGCTGTCCCGCGCGTTCAATGGCTGTACTTGTTGACCCCCCCCCCCTCTCTCTCTGGTTCCTCCTCTCCCCGTAGTGAGCCAATGACACTGTGTTTGTTCCAAAATTATTTTTGTGTGTGTTGCCTCTGGTCCCGTGCTGTTTGCTGTTTCGACATTGGGTGTTATGCGAATACACCTTTTTGTTCGTTCTCCTTCATGCTCCACCTAATGCCCAGTTACTTTTGTTCTGTTTTGCTGCTGTCGCGTTGGTCCTGCCGTTTTTCCCGCAATTGCTTATTTTTGATCGCACAAACGCCTCCCTACCCTCCGCATTTTTTCGAGTTGCGGCACTGACAGATTCCCACGGTTTAACAACACCCATATCATATTCTGTTGTCCAAAGAAAAAAAAAACAATAAAAAAGAGCAACAAAAAGAACAGTAACACACGAAAATTGAATACTGTGAAATCACTGAAACACCCATCTCGTCGGCATTCTCTTCACTGAACGAGAAGGTGTGCTCTCTTCACCCTTGACCACTTCACCTGTTCGGGCGCATCAACCTAACTACCAACTCACCCCTTTCTCTCCTTTCTCACCGCACGCCTTTCGCTTATCCATAACCGATTCATGTTGCCCGTCTGAATTCACTTTTTTTCTTTTTTTCACACTCAGTTGCTTCATTTTTATTTTTGTTCCCACACTTTTTTTTTTCCTGCTTTCGTGCATCATGTCATCTGGAAATGCCTCAAAGCAGGAGGACCTTCCAAAGACAAAGGATGTTGTGACAGGCGTGTTTGGTGCCGTAAAAGAGTACAGTCGTCTCGCCTCTCAGATCCCGAACGAGGATTACGAATACCATGAGGCCTTTCCTGATTTCACCAAGTGCGTTCAGGCTCACAGTGCGACCCTGATTGAGGTGATGGGCTTGTGTGCTGAACTTATCCCAAAACGCCGACGCACATCGTTGCAGCCGACGGTCAACGGCAGTGGCATGCCGGAGCTTTCGGAGACGCAGCGCACCGCTGCGATGGAGGCGATTGATTCATTGTTAGAGTCCGTAGACTCCGTGCTGGACGAAATGAAGGGTCGCAAGCTGGACGCGAGTGAGCAGCTGGCAGTGACGTTTGGCTCTGAAATCGGTGGCGACCAGAGGAAGGCAGACGACGACAACCTTCGTAGCACAACCGCACTCGGTGGTCGTGGCGGGGCTGGTGTGCGACGCCCTCAGCTTACTTTTGAGAACCCCGTTGATAACTCCGACAAGCCGTTTGTTCCCATTTACTACGACGCGAAGGGTGTGCGGCACGTGGGAACGGCGCACGTGCACCCGTTTGAGGATACGATCAAAGCATTTCAGCCTCCCGCGTCCCAGCTCCTGCCTCACAGTGATACCCCGTACCAGCCTCTCGCCACCTGTCCGCTCCGCTTTGTCGACACTGTGGCGGATCTTGAGGAGACTGCGAAGGAGCTCCTCCAGGAGAAGGAGATCGCGGTGGACCTGGAGCACCACGACTTCTACTCGTATCAAGGCTTCACTTGTCTCATGCAAATTAGCTCGCGTACCGTGGACTACATTGTGGACTGCTTGCAGCTTCGCTCCTCAATGCACCTGCTCGCGCCGGTGTTTTTGAACCCGAATACTTTGAAGGTCTTCCACGGAGCCCGTGAGGATGTACGCTGGTTGCAGAAGGACTTTGGCCTGTACCTGGTCAACTTCTTCGACACAGGGCTGGCACTTCAGACCCTGCACATGCCGTACAGTCTTGCCTTCGCTGTGGATCACTTCTGCCAGGTGAAGCTCAACAAGAAGTATCAGACGGCCGACTGGCGCGTGCGCCCCATGTCGGCGGAAATGGTCAACTACGCGCGTCAGGATACGCATTACCTTCTTTACGTGTACGACCGCCTGAAGTCTCTGCTTCTGAATAGTGAAAGCCGTGCTTCTATGGGCAACCTTCTCGTGCATGTCTTCTCGGAAAGCAAAGCCCTCTCTCTCGAGCTCTACGAAAAGCACGTTCTCGACCCGGAGCAGTCCTATAAACACGCTTTGGGCCGCAGCCTAGGTGGCTTGCGACCCGTTCAGGACGCAGTGGCGAAGGTCGTCTTCAACTGGCGCGACGCCGCCGCTCGCGAAGTCGATGATTCACCCACCGCCGTGATGCATCTTTCCTCGGTTCTCGCCATCGCTTCCAAACTGCCAACCTCGTCGCGGGAGTTGCTGCGGTGCTGCAGCCCAGTCAGCGTGGTCCTTCGTCAACACGTTGGCTCCTTGTTGGAGCTCGTTCGCGGCGTCGTCGGTGTGTCTGCCGACGCCGATGGTGGGGCGGGAGACGCTTCCAATCGTCCCGCCGACCTGCACGCCGGAGAGTCGACGTCAACGGATACCACAATGGAGTTGCTCCGCCGTCGTCAGGGGGGTATCTACAGGCCCATGACGGGCTCGCTTCCGTCTGTGGGCAGCGTCACTCACGTTGTGGGCGGGCTGGTAACACACGGTGAAAGGAAGCGGCTACGCGAGGCGGAGACGGATGAGTCCTGCACGCACGGTGGCCTGCAGCTGCGCACCGGAACTGCGTCCAGCTGGCTGCTTGCTATGAAGACGCTCGCGTCCACTCTGGCCAAACGCCCTGTGCTCGCCGTCGCGCTGCCCGGCAGTGATCTGATGGAAAGCTTTCACGCGGCCGCGCTCGCCAAGTCGCAGGCTACGCCAGAATCACCGGAAGAAGCCGCAGGTGCGCCACCGTCTGCCGTCAAGTCCAATTCCGACAGCGAGGACGACCAGGCAGTCGAGGCGCCACACAAGGAGGAGGAGACCCCCAATTTCACCGCGCTGCTTCCCAAAGAAAGCAAACCCATTAAAGAGGAAGAAGGCGCCATTGCGCTGCGTGATAAGTACGGCGTCGGTGCGAAGAACCGTCGAGCCAATAAAAACCGCGGTGCTGGTAGCAAGGACAAGAAGTAAGTGGGCCAGTCAGTCTGCGTATCTGATGTGAGTGAGAGTGAGGGGACACCGTGTTCCATTAACTGTTTCGTTTAACTGATCTTGTTTCTGTTTTCTGTTTTTTTTTGGTCCTGTGAGAATCTTTATATCACGTTGTTTGCGTGATCTCAATAAAACGCGACGCAAACTGCCTTTGCAGTCGTTGGAAGCTGAGTAGTTCTACAGTCAGCTTTCCGTACCGTAAGGGACAACGGAAAAAGGTGGCCGTCATTCGTTGCCAAGGCACCACGTATTGCACGCTGTTCTCCACACATGCAGCACAACAGTTTCCAAGGGAAGGAGCAGCGCTGATGTTGTCCCGCGCGACAATACCCCTTCATTGTTTTTTTTTGTTTTTGTCTCTGTTTGTCTGCTGCTTCCTGTGCTTCTGAAATTATACGATGACGTTCAAGGTCACGCCGTCAGTATCATCATCACCTCCCCCCCCCCCGCCGCTTTACCTCTCCCTCTCTCCCTCTGCTTCACAGTTGCATACTACGCGCCTCGTCACAAACTTGTATTGTTGTGTGTATTGACTGTAACAAGTAGTTGCTTTCTTGTCCTATTCTTTTTTTTTCTTCTCCATCATCTTGGTTGAGCGCAGGGGCTGATTCTTACCGTTGCTATTATTTTATTTAGTGTTACCATGCCGTTTGGGATTAGGAACCGGGAGCTGCTCGCGGGCATCACCTTCGAGCCTGGCTCTCTCTCCTCAGACGATGACGACGATGAGACCCGTAAGTCAACACCCCGAAGTGACGACGACGGACCGGCCACAGGTACGGCACGCACTGGGGCAGACCAGACGGCAAATGGTGACCAAATGGAGCAAAACCAGGCTACACTCAACGTGATTAAATGCCTCAAGATTGCCCTCACAAAGAGCATCACAAGCATCTCGCACCCGGAGAAGCAACGTCCTCTCAACCCAAAGACTGACTTCACGATCGAGACGACGGTTGAGTACCACGCACGGTCACGCGGTCCCGGCGGTGCCAGCTGCTGTGGCCCGTCTGCCGTGAAGGACCCCAAGCCGCGACGTGAGCGCAATCTGGCCTACCTCATGTTCGACGAAATGTCCCCGTCGGAGAGGTCCTTGAGTGACGGCGAGGTGGCACGCGCGGCGTTGTTCCGAGACGGCTCTCTTTCCTTCAATACGGGTCCCGATGGGCGGCGCCGACCCTCCGCCAAGCCTGCCTTCACAATGGACGACTTCGCCTTCGGCAACGAGTCCGAGTTCGACTACGAGAACGAGGGGGAGCTGCCACCTGTGGACTTCAAGTTCACCGATTACTCACCCATGTGCTACCGACATATTCGTGAATTTCTCCAGGTCGACCCGCAGGCCTACTGTGATGTGCTGCACTACAGCCGATGGCACAGCATCCCAACACCGGGTAAGTCGGCGGCCCAGCTTTTCTTCTGTGGGCGTGATTGGGTGATTAAGACGATGAACAAGGAGGAGAGTGAGTTCCTTCGCGAGATTCTCCATCGCTACTACTACCACATCCGCGACAACCCCTTCACGTTGTTGCCCCATTTTGTCGGCCACCACCGTCTGGAGATTGGGAGCGACACGTACAATTTCATCATTATGCAAAACGTGTTCGCGACGACCAACACTATTCACGAAAAGTTCGATCTCAAAGGCAGTGTCATTGGCCGGTACGCTTCAGAAGCGGAAAAGGTCCGGGCGACGTGCACGCAGAAAGATCTCGACCTTCACAGCCCCCTCCACGTCGGTCAAGCCCGGCGTGCGCTTCTCATTGAGCAAATAAAAAAAGACTGCAGCTTCCTGAAGCGGTGCGAAATCATGGACTACTCCTTTCTCGTCGGCATTCACTACGTGTCACCGTCGACGTCCAAGGCGACAACGACGAACGCACCTATTGTGCCTGTGAACAGCGGCAGTTTCAGCAACGCCGGTGTGCTAGGCAAGGCCAGAGGGCTCGCAGCAAGCGGGGGACCTCCGCTGGCTGCCACCCACAGCTCGTTCCCGTACGGCTCACCTTTGCTTCACGGTCTAGACGTAGACGGCGGAGCTGGTGGCGACACGCTCTCTGAAAACTGGAACACAGGGGCAGGTGCTACTGGTGGTCAAAGCTACGGCTTCGCCAACCTCGCTCCTACCGCGCAGCGGGCGGCCCCGGCACGTCACGAGCCACTGGATGGGCGCTGCTTCACCGAGACGGAGGGGGGTATGCTGTGCAATGACGTCCCAGGGCTGCGCAAAGAGCTCTACTATATCGGCATTATCGACATTCTGCAAAAGTACAACGCGCGGAAAACACTGGAGCACGCGTTTTTCGGCGTTGTGCATGATCGCAAGAGGATCTCGTGCGTGAATCCCGATCATTACGCTGATCGGTTTCTCGCGTTCATGTCGGCCATCATCGTTTGACTTGACCAGTGTGTTTGCACTGATGTTCCACGCCTATCTCTTCACTGCTGGCGTTATTTTTTTGCCCCCACCACGAGGAATTCGTGTTTTTGACTTTGTTTGCTTTACACCAAAGTTCGCACTTTCCTCACTTTTTTTTTTCTTCGGTAGCTTCACCACGGGTTGGTGAATCAAAACAACAAGAAAATACATGTACACACCATATTCACGAGCTCAATTGGCAAGCCACACGAAAAAGCATGCACCTTTAACTTGACACACACCAAGCTTGATCGCAGACACTACAGAAACCAACACGCTCAGTGTGCAGGTCGAACCTGTGGAGTGATGACCTCCTCTGTTTCACCTGTTCAAATGTTCGATGTCTCCAGCTCACTTGCAGACGTATTGTGGTAAGAGCAACACGTCCCAACGGTTGTGCCACA
>JASANS010002246.1:22478-38545 GCA_030849605.1 Wallacemonas sp. 195SL | reverse complement strand
AAAAATCGTCTCTCACTTTCTCTTTCACTGAGCTTGTGTGTGCGTGCGCGTGCGATGAGCGGGTCTGCAACCCAGCCGCGTCCACCCGTTGACGTGGATGCCAAGCAGGGTGTGAAGAGATCCCAAAAGGGACGTGGCGGCCAGAAAAAAGGCGGGGGCGCGGGTGGTGCTGGCGCCTCTGACTTGTCACCCGCTGCACCCAAGAAGTACAAGGGCGAGGTCTTCCTGGTCGTGTCCTTGTCAGTTTGTGGCCGTTCACCTCTCAACGGGTGGATCCTCTCCTTGGGTGCGGTCCTGGTCGCAGCGGAGCGTCGGCGTGTGCTCGGGCTGCTCGAACGCAACCTGCTCCCACTCTCCACACACCACCGCGTAGAGCCGGCCGCGGACACGGTTGGCTTCCTTCGGCGACAGCGACCAGAGCTGGAGTACCTCTCGAGGAATCGGTGCGGTGCGATGGAGGCGATGGCGGACTTGGGGCAGTTCTGCGCGCCGTACTCGAACGTGACGTTGGTGGGGTCACCGCTAATGAGCGTGTACGGCTGGCTGAGCTACTATTGGACTGCCTATCAACAGTACACGGTGGATCAGGTCGGGCAAGCCTCCTCGACCACGCCGCCACCTCCTCCACCCCCGATGCCATGGGGCTTCAGCGGCCTGTGCGCGCGCTCCTTCATTGCGGGGTGCCTCGGCGTGCCGATGAAGGCCGTTCTGAAAGATGAGCGCTACCTGCAGGCCTCGGCACCGCTTGAAGCACTGGGTCTGCCCTTAGCGGACGCCCTGTCTGCGGCTGCCAGTTTCACACACTTTTATATTTCCCAGTCGCAACTACCACCACAACACGATGCAGATGAGGAGAAGCAGATGCCATCCAAGGAGATGGCGCCGGTCATCTCGACAACACAAGCACCATCGCCCATTGTATTTGAGTGTTTGGTGCCGAACTACCTGATTGAGCTCGGCGCCGTCCCAGCCGACCTGGTCCCCCCTGCTCAGACGCCTCCCCCCACTCCCTGCCAGCGCACCTTGCTAGAGCTTGTCATTGATGCGAGCATTCGCCAAGGCCTCGCGCACCACGCGCCACCCTCACCGCCCAAGAGCCCTCTCAACGCATCCGGCGCGCTGGCCACAACAGGGCAGCATCCCGCTTCCGCCGTCTTCAGCGAGTACCCCAGCATCACTAGCCTAGACTTTCATCCTGACTTTGTCTCGCTGCTCCCGACGGTGCTACGAGAGACGGAGCCGTGGGTGGCGACGGAGAAGGTGCATGGCAGCAACATCACCATTTTCTGCGACGGGAAGGAGATTTGGGCCGGAAAGCGGACGGGCTGGCTTGCATTGCGAGACACAACCACCTTCTTTGACTTCGTGTACCTCCTGGAGGCAGCGCGGCCGGCCATTCTCGCCTGTCACGCGAAGGTATCGGCATGGGTGCGCGCGCGTGACGCCGGTGCGCAGCCGCTCGTCGTCGCTGTCGTGTGCGAACTGGCGGGCGGCGACTACCCCCATGCGCAGGTCCCAGTCGATATCCGAGGCACACGCGTGCAGTCCGGTGTGTACTACTGCAACAGCAATTTCCTCTACGGTTTCGATGTGGGCGTGGAGTCGCTGGCCACCGTCGCCCCGTCTCTGGCCGCGTCGCTTGTGGCGGAGATGCACACCGCGATGGAATCTTCGCCGCCACCCACAGCAACCGCCGGAGAGGTCTCTTTCATGCCATGGGGCCCTGATGGCCGCTACTACCTGCCCTTCGACGACG
The DNA here is from genome assembly GCA_030849605.1 of Wallacemonas sp. 195SL. NCBI lineage: Eukaryota > Euglenozoa > Kinetoplastea > Trypanosomatida > Trypanosomatidae > Wallacemonas > Wallacemonas sp. 195SL. The sequence continues at coordinate 36,789 of JASANS010002246.1, read as the reverse complement.
CGCACGCCATTTTCGAGGCGACACAGTTTCCGACGTACACCACAGCACGCCGCGAAGGCACCTTCGCAGCCCTGCACAGTGACGAGAATATTGCCATCTTCCCGTCATACGTGCCGCGTGACTGGTTCGGCCTGCCGTCACTGGAAGACAACATGGCGGAAGGCGTCGTGCTGCGACCGAGGCGGGACTGGTGGATGTGCAAGACCACGTCCACCACATCTGGTGAGGGCGACGAGGGTGGGCGGAGCACGTGGTCGCGCGTGATGGTGAAGGTGAAGCACCCGCGCTTCTCCGAGTTCTCTCACAAGACGGAGCCGGCAGCGAAGGGGGCTGCGGCCGGTGCGCTGAGTATAACAGACTTTCTCACCGAAGCGCGTGTGTCGGCGGTGCTGTCAAAACACTCACAGGAGGAGCAGCAGGACACCGCGAAGATGGTGAAGGCTGTGCTGGCAGATGCCATGAAGGACGCCAAGGCACTGGATAGTCACATAACGTGACGTCAGGTATTGTCGCGTTACGCACATTCTCATTTTGCTGTTTTTTTTTCTCTCTTCTTGTTATAGTTTTTGCTTTGCGAATGATTCGTCCTGTCCCCCTCAATGTCTTTCTCTACTTTCCTCTTCTCGCGTGTCGCACTGTGGCGCTTTCTTTTGATCTCTCGCCAGCAAGAGGAAGAGAGAGGGAGAGGGAGAGGGAGAGGGAGAGGGAAAGAAAGAAGACGGGACTCTAACGACAACTGCGAAGATTCTCGACTGCTGAACTCGGGAAGCAACCAAACGATTATTTTCACAAACGCAGACACATCACTAAACAACAACAACACCAACGATGCGATGACTGTGGTGTCACGGTTTCTTCTGGATCTCGGTCTCAGGCGCGAAGTGGCTCTGGAAGAGATGTGCACACCTTGCTCACACACATTTTTTTTTTTCGCGGCAGACACATCATAAACGCTTTTTGAAAGGCCATGCTTACTTCTTGCCCACATGCGTCTCACACTTCTATTCTTCTTCCCACTCTCTTCTTCCTTTGCTTTGCTTTTTTTTTTTTCACCTTTTTAATTGCCTCCCCGAAAATCAACCTTTCAAACGGTGAGAAGGAAAAACCGAAGAGAAAGCAAGAACATAGCGACCAAAGCACGCTACTTTCTCTTCCAAATTAGCTCGGAGCAGACGCGTATCGAATTGCGCGCACTTGGTTTATTCATTTACATTTATATATATATACACACACACAGCTCCCCCCGGAAAGGTTCCCTCCTCCTCTCGTGTTCTTGCTCTTGTGCTTGTTGTTGTTGCTCACCGACTCTGACGGGACACGATGACATCTGCTGCACGCAGGTACTCGGTCTCTAACCCGCCCCCCACCACAGGCAACCTGCAAGGTCGTGAGACCCAGCAGGAGGCGGAGGTGCTAGAACTGCTCGCAGCTCAAGCTTCACGTGAGGGCGATGAGAGCAAGGCCATTCAGCTGATGGAGCGAGGGCTTCAAATTCGGTGCCAAGTCGTGGCCGCACTGGGCGAAAAAGTGAGCCAGCGGCAAGAGATCGCGACAGCCATGTCGAGCACCGCCACCTCCCCGACCGGCTCCGTGCGTGCGCAGCGCCAACGGCAAGAAGCCGCCGCTGCAGCCGCTGCGGCATCAGAAACACAAGATCAGTACCAAACTGCCGCGAGTGAGCTCTACGACTCGGCAGAGAGGCTTGTGGCAAAGTGTAATATGTATGCGGTGCAGAGCTTCAAGCAGAACGAGTACGAAGCCGCCGAGGGCCTGCTCTCGTATTGCCTGCAGCTCACGGAAGAGGACGCGTACCCGCTCAGCGAGGTGCCGGATCGCCGACGACACCTTCGCGGCACCACTTTCAACAACTACGGTTCTCTAGAGCGCAACAGGGGCCACTTTCGGGATGCTCTGCAGTACTTCCAGACCTCGATGGAGGTGACAGGGACGGAGTCGCCGGTGGCGTACATGAACATGAGCGCCGTCCTGGTGCAGCTGCGACAGTGCGATGAGGCCGCCACGGCGGCGGCACGGGCTGTGGCGCTGCTCTCCAACACTCCTGAGGACCCCTCGCTCCTGGCCGTGGCGCATCACAACTACGCCATGGCCCTCGAGCCAGTCGACCCTGCTCGCAGCCTGGAGGAGTACGCCACGGCATACCAAACGGCATGCAGTGCCATGGGCCCGCACAACGCCGCGACGCAGTCTATCGCGCAGAACTGGGAGCGCTTCCGTCGCCACCACCCGCACCTCTCCACCAGCGCGACTGGCACGGCGCACGCCACGACGGGCTACAACCCGGGCGGCGGCTCCGTGAGTGGCGCCACGACACCGCGCCTTCTCTCGCCCTCCAAGAGCTCACGCGTGCCGACCCCTCCTCAGCCTTTTCTCACAGCGGGCCGGGTGACCTCGAAGTCGCCGAGCCTTGCCATGAGTGCCGCCCCGCACAACGGCACGGACACCACACACCGCCCTACTAGCCCTCCGCAGGCAAACGCGACGACGGCCAGTCTCGCAGCCGGCGGCACGCGTCGCGCCGCGGCAGACCCGAGCCCGGCTGACCTGGCTGAGATTTTTCCGCACCCGTTCATGGCCAGCGCAAGCATTCCGAAGCCCTCGCAAACCCCCAGCGCCACACCCATGTATAGACCGACCATGAACGCCCCCCGCAAGCCACTCGTGCCGTCCTCGCAGCCACGTGCGCAGGCGTCGACGTCCTCTTCTACACGTCCGCCGCCCATGCGCCACCAGCGCAGCCCACAGCAGCCCCCGCCGACCTCCACGAACTTCGCCGCGACGATGCAGCCCACCCGCCAAAAGTCTTCCTCCTCACGCGGCAAGAACGGAGGTGACATCGGGTCCTCCTCCATGAAGCCCACCCGACCATCTACCGCGACGGGCCCACGCGGTGGCAATGCGGGTATGCCGTCTGGGCACTACATCGTGAATGGCCTCGGCGGTCGCGGCGGAAAGTCCGGGGCGGGCAGCAGCGCGAACAACAACACCACTAGCAGCAGCGGTGGCCGCCTCTCCCCCGTGCGCCAAGTGCACTCTGGCCGGTCGGACGGCGGCGCTGGCAAGACCCACAGCCACACGAGCTCGCGCGACGCGACGGGTGGTCGCGCTAGTCTGCTGCGTCCACAACGGCACCCTGAAAAGCGTGCCTCTGCCGTGGGGCGGCACGCGTTACCGCCACTGTCAAGCGGTGTGGACGGCACAGATGGGTCCGCGACGGCCTCGGGCAAGCACCGTGCGAGCAAGCGCGGGCAGTCCTCGGTGTCGTCTGGTGCCGCCGCCAATGGCAGCGCCGCCTCCACCGCGGCCGGTGCAGGTGACTTGCAGACCTTCATGAACGACCGCTTGGAGATGCTGCTGCACGATGAAGAGGAGTTCGAGCGCAAGTACGAGAAGGCCGTGGCGATTCAGCGCGTGTACCGTGGGCACATGGCCCGCACCAAGGCCAGTGAGCTGCGCCAGAATCAAAAGCGAGACGCGCGTCTGCTCGAGATTCGTCGTGTGATGGCTGCCCGCCAGATCCAGCGGGCGTACCGCCAGGCACAGTACGGCCTGTACGCGGCCACCGTGCGCCGACTGATGGGCCACACCTCGCGTCGAGACCGCTCACAGTGGGGCCCCGACGCCCTCGCGGCGGTTGAACTGCAGCGCATGGCCCGCGGCTGGCTGGCACGGCGAGCAGTGCAGCGCCGGCGTGCGTACGAGGCCAACGCGGACCCCGCTGCGCTTCGTCTGCAGACCTGGTACCGCGGGAAGCTGGCTCAGCGGGAGCTTCAACGCCTGCGGGATGAGCAGATTCAACTCCGCCACGGCTTCTACGGTGAGAAGTACGACTACGCGGCCACACGCATTCAAAGCCAGTGGCGCTCGCATCAGGCCTACCAGCACGCCCGCGCTGAGCTCGAGGCGCGTCGCCTGCACCGCCTGAGGGAGCTCCAGCGCTGCCACACCGACGCCGCGCTCCACATTCAACGCGGATGGCGCTGCGCACGGGCACGACGCGAGGCAGACCGTCTGCGCGCGATCCGCGACGCTCGTGAGGCACAGCGCCGCGACTACGAGGCGCAGCGCAAGGCCGCCATTCGCATCCAGTCTTTTGGCCGCATGGTCATTGTGCAGCAGCGTGCACACCCTGGCCTGAATGAGGCACGGCTGCGTGCTGCACACAAGGTGCGCTACGCACGGCAGAACTGGGCCGCTCGGGTGATTCAGTGCGCCTACCGTCGGCACGCCGCCAAGCAGGAGCTGCAGCGCCGTCGCATCGTCTTCGCAGGCCGCCGCGACGGGTCATTCAAGGACACTGTCGTGCGTCGGCTTCAGCGTGTGGGCCGCGGGTACTTGGAGCGCGCTGCTATCAGTGCCGTTGGCGAAGCCCTGGCGACGGAGGCATTGCGCTACATTCGAGCCGTGGCTGATCTCCATGCGCAGGATGCTCGGGCCGAGGCGGAGGCGGAGGCCGCACGTCATGAGGCGACCAAGTGGCACGCGATGCTTCGCAGCTTCTACGATCTCGAGGAGACGCACCGCATGGAGCTTGAGCTTTGTCAGAACCGCGAGCGCCGTCAGATTGTGGAGAGTGAGCCCGCGCAACGCCCTGCCACCGTCACCACCACCCAGCACACACGGGTGTTCGCAGAGGGTGACTGGGAGCCCGCGCTGCGCCGCTACCCCGCCCTTCTCCGCGGCGCGTTCGTCATGGACATCCTCGACGCGTGCGAGCTGTCCTCGGCGGATCAGGTGCACGTCACGTCCATGTCCCTCGGCAGTCTCCACGTGAAGTACTCACTGACCCACAGTGAGGCCGTCAGTACCGCGTGGCTCAACGCAAAGGCAGACTACGCCAGGTTTCCCGCCATGCACGCGCTGCGCATCAAGGCGTGCCAAGACGACGCAGATGAACGCACCCTCGCCCTCGCAGCGCTGGAAGCGGAGGCCATTGCCGAGCTGGCGGTGCTTGAAGCCGAAGAGAGGGCCATCGCCACCGCTCTCCAAGTTGCCGCATCCGCGCTGGCGAGCCAGCAGGCTATGGAAACCATCTCGAAAGAGCCCGAGGAAGAGGAAGCGGAGGAAGAGAGCACCCACGACATGCCTGTTGCTGACGGCGCCGCTGAAGAGGCTGCCAATGTCACCGACAAGGAGGCCGGTGATAGCACCGCGACTGAGGCTGGTGAGAACAACGGCGTGGCCTCCTGTGAGCATACACCGATGCCGAACGAGCAGGTCGGCGATGTCGCTGCCGAGATGGGGAGCGAGGAGGTGCTCATGACCCTCGAGGAGGCCCTTGCCGCCGAGCGAGAGAAGCGGAAGGCCGCGGAGGCAGAGGAGCTGCGCTTGGAGAAGCTGCGCGACGCACGCGAGGAAGCGAAGCGTGCCTTCAAACAGCAGCGCATCGCTGAGGCGAGCAGCGAGTCCGATCTCGCGCCGTACTTGCCCAACACGCACGCGGCGAGCCGAGGCCCTCTTAGCAAAGCCACCTTTGTGCAAGCGATGCGGCCTGACAGGGCCCATGAGCTGTCAGACGCGGCGAAGGATGTGGCTGCGTACCGTGCTGCCGTAGAGGAAGCCGCTGTGGCTGCCGCGGAGGCGGACGCACAGCGACGTGACGCAGCGGCGACGACGATTGCCCGCGCGTACCGTGGCCATCGCGGGCGTGTGTACCGCCGCACGCTGGCTGGCCTGCGTGATGAGCTGAGCTCACACCGCACCGAGTACGAGTACCGCAACACAAACCCTTACATTCAGTACGCTCAGCTCCGACAGCACCTCGGCACGGGTCAGCGGCTGCCCACGGAGGCCAACCTGTCTGTCCAGTCTAGACCCTCATCGCGAGCACCCACTGCGGCGCCACGCACAACGACGACGACAACCACCACCACCACTACCACGTTCACTGCACCCGCTGTGGTTGCCTCTGTCGTGGACAGCTCAGCCGCACGCCTGACGCCTTCGAGTTCGTCTCCTTCGCCAGACGTGGAGGTAGTACAGGAGTCGGTGGAGAACCTTGTGGAGGACGCAGCGAACACCACGGGACGCGATCCTCAGCAGGTACTCAGCGGCTTTGTGAAAGTTGTGGAGGCGAAGCGTGAGCGGCAGTTGCGGTTGGATGCGGTGCGGCAGCTCATGGCCGCCGCCGCCACGCCACTCCCGACCCCCACGGCACGAACGAAGCCGGTGCAGATTGCGGTGGCCCCGGCGAACGAGCGTAAGCTGGGGGATAGCAACCGGGCTTTAGAAGGGGCGGCGAGCTCGAGCAGCAGCTCCGCCACGTCCGCGACGCGCGCCACGGCACAGGCCAAGCCTGTACCTCTCTCCATGCACTCCACCCCCAAGTACCCCGCCATGGCCCAGGTCGCCCCGTTTGCGGAGATGAATATGGGCGCGGCAAGCTCCGGGGCATCCAACATGGGCGTGTCGCAGCCCAGCGTACACTTTCCGCTCGCCTCGATGATGAACTCAAGCGCGAAGGAACCCGTGGATCCTCGGACGGCTGTGCTGGCTGAGGGCAAGTACGGGGCCGAAATCTCGCGTACATCGCACATGGGCGTCTCAGCTGCGAGTGCGCACTTCCCGCTCGCCTCGATGATGAACTCAAGTGCCAAAGACCCCGTGCCCCCAGCACTTGTCGTTGGTGCCGAAGGCACCCTCGGTGCTGATCTCTCTCGCAGCTCACAGGCCACCACGTCGCAACCCAGCGCACAGCTCGCACTCGCTTCCGTCATGAACACAAGCCCCCAGTACCCTGCCAACCCAGAGCTCGCTGTCGGCGCAGAGGGTGCTCTCGGTGCTGAGGTCTCCCGCACCTCTCACGCGAGCTCGTCGCAGCCAAGCGAGCAGTTCGCGCTGGCACCGGTGATGCAGGCGAGGCCGCAGCGCCCCACCGTGCCTGAGCTCGTCGTTGGCACTGAAGGTGCGCTTGGCGCGGATGCTTCACGCACATCGCAGGCGACTACATCGCAGGCCAGTGTGCAGCTCGCGCTGGCACCGATCATGAGCGCTAGCCCTGAATACCCTGCTGACATGGCGCTCGCTGTTGGGCCAGAAGGCGCTCTCGGTGGTGAAATCTCGCGTACATCGCACATGGGCGTCTCGGCTGCGAGTGCGCACTTCCCGCTCGCCTCGATGATGAACTCAAGTGCCAAAGACCCCGTGCCCCCAGCACTTGTCGTTGGTGCCGAAGGCACCCTCGGTGCTGATCTCTCTCGCAGCTCACAGGCCACCACGTCGCAACCCAGCGCACAGCTCGCACTCGCTTCCGTCATGAACACAAGCCCCCAGTACCCTGCCAACCCAGAGCTCGCTGTCGGCGCAGAGGGTGCTCTCGGTGCTGAGGTCTCCCGCACCTCTCACGCGAGCTCGTCGCAGCCAAGCGAGCAGTTCGCGCTGGCACCGGTGATGCAGGCGAGGCCGCAGCGCCCCACCGTGCCTGAGCTCGTCGTTGGCACTGAAGGTGCGCTTGGCGCGGATGCTTCACGCACATCGCAGGCGACTACATCGCAGGCCAGTGTGCAGCTCGCGCTGGCACCGATCATGAACGCTAGCCCCAAGTACCCTGTGGAGGCGGAGGTGGCGATGGGTGCCGAGCGGGCTCTCCCCACCGAGGCCTCTCTGACCCCCACGATGAGCCTCTCAAAGCAGAGCATCCACCTGGCCCCCGCGCCACACATGTGCCGCAGCCCACAATACCCGACAGAGGCCGAGGTTGTGACCGGCACGGAGGGCACGCTCGGCATCGACGCGGTGTCATCGCGGCAGTCGTGCAGCGAGGGTGTGCCTTCTCCCCGCGCCGTTCAGCTTGACGAGTTCTCTCACGTGTCGTACCCCACCTCTGCCCCACAGCCGGCTCTGGCGACCGCGTCAAGCGCTGAGGCCGAGACCGAGGATGAAGGCGTAGATGAGTCCACGTTGGCCGCGCTGTCGTTGCTTCACACGTCAGCCACGCGCATTCAGTCTGTCTTCCGTGGCCATCGAGGCCGTCTCGCCGCGGCGGAGGTCAAGGCAGCGCATCAGGCCTACATTGCCGAGCGCATGGCACACGCCCTCGCCGAGGATGAGGAAGATGACACGGATGAGGAGGCGATCTTCTCAGACCGATTCGGTGACGCGGGAGAGTTCGACGAGGGGACAGAGGCGACGTCGGAGGGCGAGGATGCCCTCTCGGCTGTGAAGCAGGGAGGCGCGGGTGCCATGAACCCCCACGATACGCTGCCGTATGCCGATGCCGTGAGCCCGCTCCGAGAGCACCAGACCTACTCCGCCTCTGAGACGCCGACGACAAACACGCACTCGAGGAAGCTCTCCACGCTCAGCGACCCGAACGAGGCTGGGGCGGCGCTTGGCGCACAAGGTGCCACGACACTTCCGCCTCGTGCAACGGCGACTGGCTTTGGTCCTTTCAGTGTGCCCCGGCACATGGTCACATACCCTTCCGAGGATGCCGTGGTGCGTGAGGTCATGCCTGGAGAGTCTGACCCTATCAACAGCGAGAGCTGGGAGGAGATTTGAAAGAGAGGATACTAATCCTCATGGTAAAAAAAAAAAAGAAAAAAAAACACATCATAGGAACTGTTGTTGCCCACCATGATTCACGGAAATGATGACGTAGGAATCCATGTTGGCTTTTTTTTCTGTTTGCTCATGTTGCCGCTTTTTTTTTTTGTTATTGTCGACCAGGTCACTACCGTTTTTGCGTGGCTCATTGATGTAAGTTTTTCTTTAACAAATGCTCATTTTAGCTTGTGTGTGTTTCTCCACACCAGTGTTAAATCAGCACTCGACGCAAAGTGCGAGGCGGAGAATACCACGAAATGGCATCACCAAAAAAAAGACATGTCTTGTCTAGCTTGTTTGTGTGGACTCGCGTACACAACTTTTTTTTTTCTCTCCTTTGTTTTTTTTTCCTCCGTTCCCACACTCAACCCCATGTACAACATTTAGCTCATATGCGGGGGCTCACACAGACACACATGTACTGGAGGAGCTCAACGACAAAACTGTGTTGTTCATCACTAATGGATGAGCGAGAGAGAGAGAGAGAGCCGTGCTCTGCTTTGTGAGTTAGATATGTTCTTTTTTTTTGTACTATACAAGCCATTGTTTTTTCTCTCTCTTATATATATATGTTTATTCTTCCTCTGCACTACTCCACCATCCCAACAAAAGACAAAAGAAGAAGGATAGAAAAAAAAGGACCAAGACCTCCTCTTCGATGCGATCAGTCTTGATATTGTTCTTATAATATGTATTGCAACACGTATGTTCGGCAACACACCCGCATCTGATATGTACACACACACACACACGCACACGCGCAAAAGGAGAGATGCCACGGACTGCTGCGTGTACGGCGCAAAGGCCTCGCCCCTTTCCCTAACCATTCCTTTCTATTGCTGTAGTCTCGGCCCACCACTTTTGAGACCAGCAAGTCAAGAATGAATCGCAAGATGCTGACACGCGTGTGCTCATTTTCGCAGTACCGACTGAACGACTACACCCTCTTTCATCTTGATCCCCTCTTTTTTACCTGTGCATTTTCCGCATCTCTCTCATTTTGTATCTCTTTTCTTCCGGCTGTGCCCCTTCGTTGAACTCGCGCACACAGTTACACACACACACATAGCTCTGTCTCACTTGAAAGATAGTAATACGGGGCAAGTGAATCACAGAAAACAAAACAAACAAACAAAAAAGAATACGCAAAGGAGCGTTATTTCTGTTCTGTCTTTTCTGTGTGCTCTTTCTTTTCCCTTTTCCCTTTTCTCTCTCTCTCTCTATCGCTGCGATGCTGTTTGAGCCGTGCGGTGACTTGCGAAAAGATTATGGCGCGTACTGCGAAACTCTCCGTCTGACGGAGAGGGAGGACGTCTACAGTGCCGTGCATACCAGCCAGGACGTGGCCCGCGCACGCGCGGCTGCGGTGGCTGCGGTCATGGCGTCAGGCGACAAGACGCACTCCGCAGTCGGGTCCCAGCCAGCCAACCTCATTGCTCTCGGCAGTGGCGCCATAGACGCACGTGATGAGGATGCCCCACTCGGCTCGCATAGTGCATCTGCGTCGCACACATTAGGTCCTTTTGGCCGCGCTGAGGAGCCAGAAGATGCTGTGACGACTGCACCGGCGGCGTCAACATCCGCCCCGGCCGCGGGTGGCAAGCCGGGGAAGGCGCCGCTGAAACCATCGCGTGCCTCGGCAGGACTCGCCACGCCCGCGGCCGCAGCTGGTGCCGCTACCACGGCATCTGGGCCAAACGGCGGCGTCGACGGATCTGAGGAGGACACGGGCCCCCGCCTCGTGGAGAGACCGAATCTCTTCTTTCTCCGCCTGCGCCACCCCGGCTTCTGCGTGAACCAGCGCGATATGACGCCGCTGTGCCGTGCCATTCCGCACTGCCCCTCCCTCGTCTCGATCGAGCTCGTTGGGTGCGGGCTCTCCGTGGAGGGGTACATGCTGCTCACCGAGGCTGTCTTCAAGAGCCGCCGCGTCGTGGCCATCACAGTGGACTTCAATTGTTTGGCCCGCCCAGGCTTTTTGAACGACCCGACTGTGCAGCCCGCGACAGAGCTGCCCCATCACGCCTCGCCCACCGAGGATGACGGTCACCACACCGGCGAGCACACCCCTACCCCTCCTAGCAGCCTGCAAGAGACCCCGCGCACGTCATCGGCGAGCGGACGTGGCGGGCAGACACGTGCGAGCACAAGCAGCGCTGGCGCCAAGAAAAAGCGGAATACCAAGATGTCGGCCGCCGCCGCCGCCGCAGAGGCTGCTGCTGCTGCCGCTGCCGTGATGCTCGCGCAAGACCCTGATGAACCCGGCGCGATCTACCTGAAGCCGACCGAGTTCTGCGGTCTCCACCTGCTCCGTAGCCCTCTGGAGGATCAAATCCAAGAAGAACGGGAGAAAAAAGGCAAGGTGGACCCTAAGAAGCAGGCACTGCTCCAACAACAGAACGACACGATCAATGCGTTGAATGTTGCCCACCGCATCAAGGTCCCTCGCAGCTGGGAGGGCATGCTCTACACCGGTGTGCGTCACCTGAGTCTGCGTGGCAACGGCATAACCGACGATGTTGTGGAGAAGATGCTGGATATCTTGGTGCGCCACCCGTACTCGCAGCTCATCTCACTCAACCTATGGGGCAATGCGATCACGGACAAAGGGGCGACCCTGCTGGCCGACTGGCTTCGCCACAAGGACCGCCGTCTCCGTGCCCTCGATCTCGGCCGCAATCAAATCGGTGACGCCGGTCTGCTCGAGCTCACCGATGTCTTTCGCATGCGCGAGCTGGCCACGATGGACGAGGTGTCAACGTATCGCCAGCAGGTTCTCACCCGCCCTAACGCCTCACCGCAGGAGCGGGCCGCCGCGAGCCAGCCCATGCCAGCAGTCTACCCATCTTATCAGGAGCTGTACAATGCCTGGTTTCTTCGCACTTACCCTGAGGCGGCCGAGGAGGTCGTCGCCGCTGCCGCTGCGTCTGCAGCCGGTGGTGGCGGTGGGGCTGGCGGCAGCGGCGCCGCGTCCGGCACGACGAGTGCGAGGAGCGGGAAGGAGACGAGCACGGCTTCGGGGGCTGCGGGCGGTAGCGGCGCTGCGGCTGGGAGCGGCAAGCGTGGGGCGGCCGGAGCGGGGTCGAAGGGGAAGTCCGCGAAGGTCGCTGCCGAGGTGCTCCCCACGTTGGCCCGCCCTACCACCGCCTTTGATCGCCACTGTGTGCGTGTCGTGTGCGGCGGGGAAACCGTCATTCGCGTTCCAGGTAACACCGTGCTGGAGGTGCTGAACATGTGCGAGAACAGCCACGTGACGGCCGAAGGCGCCCACGAGGCTGCCCGTCGTCTCCGCCTGCACGAACCCGCCACCAATGAGGAGATGATCGCCCTCGCAGGCGCCACGTTTCTCACCGCATTTCCCGGTGGAGCGGGGCCCCTTGGCTCTGCCACCGCCATGGAGTCCGCGGCGGAGTCTGCGACGGGGCAAGGCTCTGCGGTGCTGCTGATGGATGCGGCCAGTAACAGCATACAAATGTCCAGCTCCGAGACAGGCCCTGGCATGACGCTGCCTCAACCCCTCACTTCCTCTCGCGGGAGTGGCGCAGGCCATCGCAAGGGTAGTGAGAATCACAACACCGCTCCCACAACCTCACCTCGGCGGCGCGCAAGCAGCAAGCAATCCGCGCGGAAGAGCAGTGGCGGGGCTGGCGGCAGCAGCACCACCACACGCAAAGAGGAGGGCCGATCCGCAAGCCACTCCACGCGTGCGTCGCACTCGCACAAGCTCAGTGTCAGCACGAGCGGCTCAGCGGGCCTGCTAGGCGGCGTCCACCCGCACGTCCCCATGCCCGCCGTCGTGACGACGCCCGAGCTGCACTGCGCCGATCTCCACCTCCGCAGCTTTGGCCTCTTCGCGCACAGGTACGAGACACACACGGAAAGTCCTGCCGTGGCGGGCGTCGTCGCCGCCTCTGCGGAGACTGAGGTGGCACCACCGTCTGCGGCGCGTCTTCGCGGCCCCGAGGCAATTCCGTTTGGGGTGAGCACCGCCTCCACCGCCGTGTACGGCGCTGGTGAGAGCGCCGATCGCTCCTTCCGTGGAGATCACCAAGAACACTGGGTGCTCTTTGCTGAGGCCCAGCAGGCGGTGAACGCGGCACTGGGGGAGTGGTGTACACTCGCAGAGGCGACCGCGATGGCCTTGACAGCATCGGGCAGCGCCGCGGCCGGTGACGAGGAACCGAAAGGGAAGAAACACGGGGGTCTGAGCAGCAGCGTGCGTCCGGGATCTGGCAAAGAGCGGAAGGCAGCCGCCCCGTCCTGATCGGTGTGCGAAGCCAGCTTTTTCTCTTGTGCTTCAATGTAAATGGAGTCTGAATGATATGTAAATACCGTTTTACCCTCACACACTAGACAGACCGTTGTGACTGGTGCCTTTTGCTGTCTGCATTTCCGACGTGATTCTCAAAGCGCAAAAAAAAAAATAATGAAACACACACACACACACATAAATACACGATTCATCGCACGGAGAGAGATGGTGTGGCTCGTGCCCCCTCTCTCTCTCTCGTGAAGAAGTGAATCGATTGCGTCAATCAATTACACAAAAGAGCCACGCTCCGCGTAGAGGGTCTTCTGCCTAACTTGCCTTTCTGTTTGTTGTGTTTGCTGCATCTGCGCGAAAACGTGTGTGTGTGCGCTTTACCTGATTTGCGTTGGCGTGCAAATCACTTGTCCACACACGTCTACACACCCATGCCTTTTGCGAGTACTCATCGATACCAACGAACACGCAAACTGCGAATGCTTGCCAATAACTATGATGCTTCTGCGCATCTACATCCGTCAACAAATGAGCTCCTCTCCTCTCTTTTTCTTTCCTTTTCATTGGTGGACCTTCATGTGTGCACGTCTAATCATTTGCCATTTGCATTTTTTTTGCCGTAGTGTGGCACTCGTGTCATCGTTGTATGCGGACGCTTAGGACAGTACATTTAGCTCAATCTACTTAGTCATAGGAACTATTCAAGATCAGAGACACGTAGCTGGTCTCTTGTTTCTTTTTCCATTTTTTTTAGCAGTCTTCTCTTCCCTGATATCACGTGTGTTCGGTTTTCTCCAACACCCTTGCCCCGCTACACTCTCTTATTTTGTTTTGTGGAAATCATGTCTTGGAGGGCTCGCTTCACGCCTTGTGTGGGTTCTCTGACGGTCTGGCTGAACCCCAAAGACCCGAACTGCTTTGGTGTCCGCAACTGGTGGCGCAGCAATCTGCCAGAGCTGCAGCTTCTCAATCCTTTCTGCACCTTCACGATCCAGGAGCTCTCCTTCGGTGAGCCGCACATGTACGTCAACTACTCCCCCACCGACCAGCGCATGGTCAGGCTGGCGGGCGCGACGGAAGATGAGTGCGAAGATATCATGGAGTCCATCATCACCTACGGTATGAACCACGCCATCATTGAACGACCACGAACTGATGACGGTGGTGATCTCATTAACCAGCCCGCCATCACATCGTTTGGCTACACGGAGAGCTTCACGGCCAAGCTCGAGGTGGCGCCACCGGCTGATATTGGTCAGAAGACACCGGAGGGTGTGGATGATCCGGGCCAGCGGCCGCGTGTGTGGCCCCGTAACGTAGGCTGCAAGCTCATGCCGTAGACGTGGCAGTGTGCGAAGCAAGTCAGCTAGCGAAAGAAAGAAAGAAAGAATAATGAAGGAGTCATTCACAACACATCTTGCTGTGTCTGTGCTCAACTCCAGGGCTGTAGCCCTACAACGATTCCATCTCTGTTTGCCGTTTTTT
>JASANS010002246.1:0-22333 GCA_030849605.1 Wallacemonas sp. 195SL | reverse complement strand
ACACACACACACACACACACACACACACACACACTGGTCTCTGGGGAGGCAATGCAGCCTGCACGGCGAGTACTGCCATTGCAGAAGGAGACGTCACAACCCTTCGTGAAGCCTCGCGAGGAAGGCATCGCCGTTCCTGTCTTTGTGCCCATCTGACTCTTTCTCTTCTTCTCTCCTTCTCTCTTTCTCTATTTTTTTTCCCGTCTTCGTCAAGTACTGCAGACTAGTAGACTCTTGCCTCTCTTGTCTGCCAGCGGAAGCAGCAACGAAGGAAGATCCAGCCCCCCAAATTCTTTTAGGTCTGTTTCTCTCTCTCTCTCTCTCTTTCTTGAATACAATTTGACTGCCCATGTCCGCACCCGCCTCGACACCCTTCACCAACTACGCGAGGAAGGTGACTGCAAAGCTGCGGTCACGCATGCACACGCAGGCCTTCTCCGCGGTGGTCATGGATGCACAGAGGCGGCGACTCACTCCATCCGGCAAGGTGGCGTTGCAGCAGGTGGATGAGCTCAAGGCTCTCATGACAGAGCACCGACGCACGTTCGACACCAAAGCAACGGTTCGTGCTCGCGAGCTCTTTCACAATTTGAGGCTGCTCTCCGCCGATGAGGACCCCCACTTTGCGACATCTATCCGCGCGCTGCGGTACGCCGCCTACTTCCAACTCGCCTCGGCACCCTCTACGTTTGCCTTGCTCAATCACCTCGTGCAGCACGCGCACTTTTTAGACGGCTTCAATATGTACTCACTGTGTGAGGCCCTCGTTGAACTGCAGCCGCCACAAACACAGGAGGCTCTGACACTCTTGACGCCGCGTATTCTGGAGCTGTTGACGGGAAGCCGGCACGGTGACAAGATCGATCTCACCGCGTGGGAGGCCTCGTTTTTACTCCGCGCGTTGGCGCAGTACGATGTCCTCGATGAGGCACTCGTGGGGGCCGCCGCCTCCCTCCTTTCACGCACGGGATCGGATCTTCCTATTCAGGACATGGTGACGCTGCTCAACACGTGGTCAAGGCTCGCGAAGCACTATGCCGCACAGATCACGCGCACTAACACCAATACCAGCGCCAGGACGGCCTCGCAGAACAAGGCGATGCAGTTGGCGATACAGCATCACGCACAGGCATTTCTCGAGGCAACGGAAGTCACTCTCCGCGAACTTCTCCAAGAGGGTTGCCTCACCGTCTCGTTCACGCGTGCACCGGCCGCGGTGCCGCTGGAGACGTCTGTGATTCCTACAGCCCCCGGCACACACGGTGACCTTGACGAGAACGAGCTCTTTCACGCTTTGCTGAATCACCGCCAGCTTGTGCGAGACGTGGTGCGCCTGGCCGGCACCGTTCACTGGGCACCGCGTCGGCTCCTGGTGGAGGTGTGCCGCGCCATGTCGACCTGGTCTGAGCTCTCCGCCGCGCCCGTGCCGGTCTCTCGGAGCGGACGCAGCGTTCAGTTCACACCGGCTCTCACACGCCGTGACCTGGCGCTGTTCATGGTCATGCTTCAGCGGACTTCGTTTCGAGACGAGAGAAGCCTGCGCCAAGTTGCCAGTCGCCTCGCCGTGGTGCAGCTCGATGCGGACACAGATGTTTCGACACCCCGCGAGTGGCGTGACAACGACGGCGACGGTGCTATTCACTCTTCAGCTGAGCTGGCGCGTCCGCGGCGTTCACATGGCAAAGCCTTGCGTGCCCTCTCTGACTACACGGATGCTATTGAGACGCTCGCCGTGTTCTTACCGGCCGGCCAAGCACTGGATACGGTAGCGGCGTTGCTCTCGCGGTGTGCCGCCGCAATCACGGCGGGCTTCGCGGTTCAGTCCAGCGATGCCTCCCCCTCCTCCATGGCAGAGATGGCAATGAACCCAGAGGCGGCTCTCACGCAACTGACGCGCCTGCTCACGAGCTTGTCTCGAATGCAGTTCAGCTCTCGCGTGGAGGTCGCCTCGGCTGAGGCGTGGGTCGAGGAGGTGGGGTCACCGCTACAGACACTGCTCACCTGCCCCGCGCTGCAGCAGCTCATTACGAGTAGACGCGACGACGCATGGTGTGTGCCTGTCGCGCAGTTTGCTGAGGGGCTGGCAGAATTGGCCGCGTCGTTGGTCGCGGAGACACCAAGGAGCACACCCGCCCCACAGGCCCGCTCGATGCTGGTGGAGACCACAAAGTCTCAGCTGACCTATGCGCTAGAGGCGCTCCGAGAGAAGGAAACAAAGCTTACCCCGGAAG
This sequence comes from Wallacemonas sp. 195SL, assembly GCA_030849605.1. Lineage (NCBI taxonomy): Eukaryota > Euglenozoa > Kinetoplastea > Trypanosomatida > Trypanosomatidae > Wallacemonas > Wallacemonas sp. 195SL. The sequence continues at coordinate 20,102 of JASANS010002246.1, read as the reverse complement.
GTCGCACAACGGTGCTCTCTTGCTTGAGCGCGGTGAGAACAGTTGTGACTCCGGTGCTGCCACAGCTCAAGATGTGTGCCGATGACCACTCGGATGGCCAAGACGATCGCCTCACAGCGTTGCTCCGCTCCTTGTGAGAAGAAAGAAAGAAAGAAAGAAGAAAAAAGAGAAGAGAAGACTCACACATGAACGGAGTGATTTTGCAATCGCGTCTATGTGCGGAGTAAGATCATTCTCTCTGTTTTCTATTTTTTGTTTGTTACAGAGACATTTTACACACACACAAAAAAAGAATCAATCACTAATAATTGAAAAAAAAAAGGGTTGAAAGATACCCGCAATGGCGAACACCACCCACCTCTTCTCTAACCAGGATCGACAGAAAAATCAAGTTAAGGTGACTTATGTACCTCAACAATTATGTGGAGCGATCCCCAACTCTCTTCATAGAACTAAATCCGAACAGCGAGTTCGAACTCGTTTCTTCCACCTTTGTCTTTCACGTTCTCTCTCTCTCTCGCACTTACTGACTGTCTGCTGCTGTCATTCTTACTCATCGGCATGCTTCCATACAGTGCAATACCCCTGAGTGTCTTTCTTTCAGTATTTGTTGCTTTCTGCATCTTTTTTCTTTCTTCGTCTTGTCGTCCGCGCTCAACGCAAACACACCCCTTCATTGAGAGATCTACCTCTTCCGAAGATGTTCACGGAGGAGCAGCTGCTGGATCCCCAGTTCGATGAGACAGCGTACATGAGCTACCTGCTGCACACAAGCAGCGCGAGTGGCAGCGGCCGCGCGACCGAACAAACGCGCCTTGAGCAGTGCATGGACACTGTCACGGCACGCATCAAAAATATATTCAGCGAAGATGCGGACTTCCTTGTGGAGGAGGTGAAGGCCACGTACAAGGCACATCAAGAGGTTGAGGATATTCGCCGTTCGACAGAGTCTCTCACGCGCGCCAACAATCGTCTTCGCATGATGGTGGAGGAGCCTTTTTTGAATGTTCAACAGCGCGTGCAAGAGCTGGAGAACACGACGCGTGTCGCGGAGACGCTGGAGGCCGTGCAGAAGCTTCTTTCTCTCACAGCGAGGCTAAAGCACTACCAGAACTCTTGTGCACAAAAGGGATTGGCTGGACCGGCCACGGGCCCGTCGCAGTCGTCGGCCTCCGCGGGAGACACAGCACGGCAGGCATCACCGCAAGAACTGCTCCGCGATGCTCGCACGCTCACGGAGATTGAATGTCTTCTCCACGAGTACGGTGGTGGCGGGAGCAGCAGCAGCAGCAGCGGACACGGTGCCTCTTCCGGTACCGCTGATCTCCGTGAGATTGACGTGGTCGAAGCTCAAATGAAGACCACGGAACAGGCGTCTACCGCCATTCGTGGCCGTGTGCGAGAGCTGTTGAATGTGCAAGATACCCTCTACCCCACAGACAGCCACGCGGGTGGTGCCGGCCCGGCTACCGCACAGGCCTCATCTTCATCTGGTACGCACGCGCATGCACTGCGCGAAGACCCTCTTATCCGCGCTGTGCAGCACGTCGGCCTCGCCCTGCAGTGCTCCCACGTCTTGGGGACGCTGCCGCGTACGCTGCAGCAGTTCATGGCAGAGCGCAAGCGTGAGGTTGTGAAGAGCATCGTGCGTGATCTTGATCTGCAGCGCATCTTAGACGAGATCAACGTCAAGCTACAAGCGAGCGGCAGTGCGGGTGGTGGAGGCAGCAGAGCCACCGATGCCGAGGTGAATCGGCATCGCCTGGTCGCCACTCAGGAGGTGCTCCTGACCCATATTCAACACGTTCTCTTCGCAGTTGTCCGTCAAGCGCAGCTCGTGGCGTTGTTTTGGTGTGTGCTGCTTGACCAGGAGGCGACAGGTGGGGCAGGCATGCCTCGCTCACGTCTTGCGAGTCCAGCTGCTGCCTCTGGTTCCGTGCTGCTCATTCACACCGTTGAGTCTCCAGCACAGCTGCTCTCCGACTTCTGGCAGGCCACGATGGCCAAGCTGGCCGAGGCGTTGAACAGCTTGCAGCGCCGGACTGAGCTTCAAGTCGTGCTCGTCAGCAACTACCCTCGCTTTCACCGCATCCTCGAGTACTTTCTCGCGAGTTACTGTGCGCCTCTCCTCCCTTCGCTGCACACAGGCGCACGTGGGTCTGGGCAAGGCTCGCTGATCTCGTCATCTTCCTCGGTGCAAGTCGCTGGCGGCGGAGGCGGGGCTGGCCAATCCCGTGATGGCGGTCTCATCTCGCGTATGTGTCAGCTCGTGTTGCAGAACGTGCCTCAGTGTGGAATGGGCGATGTGCTTTTGGTGCTCGAAATGGTCGAGTCCGAGTGCCGACGTGGTAGCAGTTCTGGAAATCTGCCCTCCTCCTCCTCCTCTGCGTCATCGTCTTCGTCGTCTTGGCTGCCTGCTGCAATGGCCACCGTGCGCCGTCTGTGCAGTGACTGGGAGAGCGAGGTTGCGATGACACTGCAGCAGCGGTTTGTCGAGCAGGTGATGGAGCACCACCAGCAGCGGCTGGCTGCCGTGCTGAACGGACTTGCGTCCATCACGCCACAGTCCTCGACCCAAGCTGGCCAAGCCATGGATGTGTCCGTGCGTGATGTGCAGCACCCCGCTCTCCCGCCTGCTGCCAATGCTCTGCAGGTGCAGCAGTACACGCAGCTCGTGATGGGCGATGTTCAAGCATACCACCACGACACGCACACCGTGTGTCTGCTGCTCCGCTGTGCCACGCGCTGCCTCGGCCAGCTCCTCGGGCAGATGAGATCGGCACGCACCAAATGGCCACTGCCCCCGCTGCCCTCCATCACCGCGGCCATCACGTGCGGTCAGCTCATGCAAGTCTGCATCGCGAACGCGTGCACAGCTCTCAATCTTGACATCACCAACGCCATCGCGTTGCTGCCCGCTGTTGTCTCGGCCCCAGCATCAAGCGCCCGTGGTGGTGCCGCGTCCATCGCGGAGAGCGCCACGCGAAAGTCAGGTGGTGCCTCCGCTGATCTGGCCGCCATGACCACCGAAGATGATGACACCGCGCTGGGGGCTCTGCGGGGTCAGCTGTGGGAGCTCACAGGGGCATTTCGCAGCATCAGCGAGGAGGCCTCGCACCCATTCATGCATTCCCTGCAAGTCACCATTGGGCACTCTCTGGCGTACTGCGTGGAGCAGGCCTTTGCCCACTCCAACACCTCAGCCGCGGCACAGCTGAGGGATCAGCTCGTGCACTTCTCCGCACACTTCTTCTTCTTGTTCGACGCGCGTACGTCTGAGTTGTCACGCGTGTGCCGAGATGTGAGCGACGCGCTCTTGGCCCGACTCGTCGTGCACGTCACTACCGTCTACACCGCCACCACACCGCCAGCCGCCACACGAACATGCGCACAGGCGTGCCTGGCGAGCATCTCGCAGGCCCTCCTCGATGGCTTTCAGCGCATGCATGCGGCTTCTGTTGGCGGCGGGACGCGCTCCCGCCAGTCTCTTCTCCTGCGTGGCGTGCTGAAACAGACGACCGCGCTTTACGCCGTCACGGATTGGTCTTCACCGAGTGCATACGCGGTGATCAGCGGGCTGCTGCGGTCTGTGCCGCCTCTGCTCAGCCGCCTCGTTCTCGCGCAACAGGCTGTCGTGGAGGCGCATGGTGTAGCGGATACCTCGGGGTTTTCGCCCATCCCGATCGCACAGCGCCTCTGCGTGAAGGAGGAGGCCGTGCTTGACGCGCTGCAGGATCTGTTTTTGGAGACCTGTGACTGCGACGGGATGGCGACCTCGACAGGGAGCGGAGGCCGGCCTCACGCCCACACCACGCCGTCGCTCTCTGGACCAGTGCTGCAGGCAGCCCTGCAGACCAGCTTTGATGAAGCCACTCGTGTCTTGACAGACGCGGCCGCACCAGTGGCGCACACACTGAACACGCTGTGGAAGGCGGTGCCTTGAAGAGGCTTGCAGCGGCGCACGAGGGAGTTTGCGAGAGTAAATGCCTGTGTGACAAGGATGGCGACGGCGCTGTGAGAAGGAACAGGCAGAAAAACAAGCACACACAACAACAGCATCAACAACAACAACAAGAAATGAGACGCGAACCAATACGCATCCTCGCACCTTTCTGCCTTTTCATGTTGCCGAACAAAGTGAGAGGAACGTGTTCGAGCAACACATTCATTCGAATATGAAAAAAAAAAAAAGAATAAGAAGACAAAACAAAACAAAAAAAGATACAAGGAAGGAACGAGTCAAATAGTAAATTTTCACTTCTGAGTCTTTATGACGACTGCGTCCAGCCACTGGATCTGCCTGACACGCACAAACCTCGACTCCAGCCTGCGCACAAAAACACCTTACTGCCCTCCCCCTCCCCCTCCTCCACTGACATCATCCGAAAACGCACACAAACAGAAATAGACACCAGTATCACTGATCTCTCTCCTCGTGCGAATTCGCCAGTCTCACAAGAACACCACAAGACGCAGCACAGAACATTGCTCCCACGTCTTACGTGACTCTTCCATTCTTCTTTTTCGCTTTCATTTTTTTCTGTCCTTGCATTGTTCGACAGGTTCATTTTTTTCATCTGCATCGTATTCCTTTTTTTTTTTTCATACCCCGCCTCGTAGTAGTTTGTCCTTCCAGCGACGCACAGAACGAAAAGCTTCCAATTGCGGTCCAGCACAAAAGAAAAAAACAAACTCGCACACTTGCACATATAAGGAACGCATTTACGCAGCAAACAAATAGAGACGCACACAACGACACCAACAGCAGCAAAACAAAAAAATAAGACAGAGCAAGAGCGCGTTGCCAACAGTCTATGCAGAACGCGGTATCCGATGCAGGTGGCGACTTGAAGCCTTTCACATCATCTCAGCCCCCATCTCGCCCTCCGTGTCGCCCTCGGACACCGCGTCCACGTGTTGGCCAAACGTGGTATGCACGGTGCAGTAAAGTGTGTGTACTCATCGTGGTCTTCTTCGTGATGAACTGGTGGTCCTCACCTGTGCCGCACGAGGGCCCCTTCACACGCGACCAGCGTGCCGGCAGTGGTGATGTCAGGCCAGTCAGCCCGAGCGCAGCCCCTTCCGTAGCCAGCGACATGCCAGCCGCACGCCCCTCTCCCTTTGTCTCCGACACACACAAGGCAGCGCTCGGCAGCGGTGATGACCCACATGTGGAGGTGGTACTGACGGCGCTGGCTCACTACAAGCCTTTCGCATTGTTTCCAAAACTGAAGGACGTGTTGATGGAGAGGGGTAAATGGGAAGAAACCCGCACTGCCTGGAAGAGCCGGCAACGCCTCATTACGCAGCGCGCACTCGAAGACCCTTTCGACGCACACACAGATGTGGACTTGCTGAATGTGTCAGAGTCGCTGATGAACGCGACCACCGAGCCGACAACGGAGGAGGAGGAGGCTCGTGAGAGCACTCTTTTTCTCACAGATCTGCAGCCCATCGAGGACGCTGTCACCTTCTTGCGCGTGCGCATGACGAAGCTGCACTCCCTTTTTACGCTGGTCACGGAGGAGGACACACTGAACAGTGAGAAGCGGCTGGCGCTCTGGTATCGCTTCGCCGCCAACCGCCGCGCGGCACTTCACGTGGGCGGGTGTTTGTGCGGCCCGCTCAATGCAGTCCTCTCTCTCGGCGCATCTCACCTCAGCGCTGGCAGCTTAGATGGTGCGACCCGTGCCTATCTTGTCAGCACCTTGCAGGAGCTCATCCTGCGCGAGGCATCCCTCAACACATCTGACATTGAGCGGCACTTGGGCTTCCCCGACACGGTGCGTCAGCTTCAGCCGCGACAGACCAAGGAGGAGGACGACGGGGAGGGTGGTGTGGCGGAAGGCGAACAGAGGCTCACCGCGACTACCACTTTGGATCTGAAAATGACAGACCATGCGCAACTTGCCGCACGCGTTCGTGAACTCCAACGCCGCGTCATCTACACCTGTCATATACTTCGCACGCGCGAGAAGGCCGGCAGTCCTATTCTCAAGGGGCTCGTGGAGGAGCTGAAGCGGAAGGCTCATGAAAAGCGATGATCGCGGCTGCACTGCCTCCGCTTCTCTTACGTTTACTCTTATGCACGCCATCAACGAGATGAGTGCGCTCTGTCAAACGCACACGCACACACACACAAACCAAGGTGTGCTCCATTTTTCAAGTTGATGCATTCTTTTTTTTTTGTTTTTATTCCTTTCGCTCACCAACGAACTATCAAAAAAAGAAAAAAATCCAGTGTGCTGCTGCCTCGCGGTATGTCTATCCCCCTTTTTTTTTAAATTGTCTCTCGTTCCTTTTTTTTCCCTCCCGAATCGCGAAGACTTTTTGTACGTGCACACGTGAGGCTCGAGACACGAGCTCAGCACACACACAGCAAAAAAAAAAAAACGTTTTCTCTCTCTTTTCTTTTCCCTTTTCCCCCTTTCTACATTTCCTACTTTTCTCTTTCTCACTCACACAATTAGTGTAGTTCTCCTCATTTCACCTACCGACACGCACGCACACATGCACAAAAACAAAAAGACGTATACACAAGAAAGCAAATGCGATGACTAGGGCCGAACTCACCTTTTTTTTTTTGCATTGTGAGGTGAAAATCACCGCGCTACTTCTCATATCCGCGCAAACATTTCATGCCCCCTCCTTCTCCCCACTCAATCCCCCTCTCTCATCCGTGTGTGCGATCTTTGCTAATCTATCTATCTATCTATCTATATATCTATATCTATATCGCTGCACTGTTTTTTTTCTTTTTTTTTTTCTCTCTTTCTTTCTTTCTTGCAGGCAGATACTCTTTCTCTCTCTCTCTTTCAGTATGACGGCTCTCCTTTCGCAATTGGAGCACATACTCGCCCCGTGGGACGCTGTGGATAGTGTAAACCGCACAACGCTCGGCGGGGATGTACACACGCTTGACCAACGACCTCCTGTCACGTCAAGTATGGACGTGCCCGTCACGTTCTTGCCCAGCACGGCTTCTCCGCCAGCAGACATGAATGCGTTTGCCTCCGCACACGCGCCGCCAGGGAGCGGCCCTCACCTCGCCACGAGTGGCGCCCACACGAACACATCCCTTTTCCCCGCGAGTCTGTGTGATGCGCGTCAACGTACGACAAAGCTGGAGCTGGCACGTGCGGCGTTGGCGGTGTTCGTCTCCAACGCCGGCGTCTTCCGCCCCATATTGCAGAAGACACTCACCTTTGTGTTCCAATACGTTGACTTTCTTATCGATGAGCGCAGTCTGAACGTGCTAGAGCTTGCCACGGCCCGGCACGCCTCCACGCAGCGGGGGGATGCGAGCAGAAACGCGCAAGGTGGCGAGATGGAGGGCGTTGGGAGTAGCGGTGCGGAGGATGACGCAGTGGCCTCCGCCCATCAGCGCGTGCGACTCGTTGAGGCCAAGATGGCGGCACTCGTTGAAGAGGCATCTGCCCAACGCGACCGTTTCAAGGCGCAGATCGCGGCGCATGAACAGCAAGCAAAGCGGCTGGAGGCACTGCTTGTCCATCAAATGGAGCTGACGCAGATGCTACTTCACGACAAGGCAGTATCCAGCGGGGGCGCAGGGGTCACCGCACACGCAAGCCCACTCACCGACCTACCGGCTTCTGTCGGTGGCGGTGGCGGCGGCGGTGTGGGTGGTCAAGGAAGTGCCGACGCACTCGTCGCCGCTGCCTACGATCGTGCCCATGCCACCACATCGCTCTGGAGTGACGAAGCATGGGCACAGCACGATCGCAACTACGTGCGCCAGCTCATCTCCCGCGCCGAGAAGGAGAAGCTTGTCTCAGACCTGGAGGAGCACGTGGCCCGTCTCAAGGCGGAGCGCAATCAGATTCAGACCAAGGTGCAAGATTTGCTGGGCCTCAATGCGCGCTACGCACGGCAGGCGGTGGAGCTGTCTGCCCGTATGAGCATCATCCACGACCAGAACATCGCCTTGTCGACAGACGTGCAACTTTTTCAACGCGACACGTTGCGTGAACAGCAGCGAGCGGGCAAACTTTCCCGAGACTTGACAGCGTCGCGGCACATGCTGCTGACCTTGCTTGAAGTGCGGGCGCAAGAACTGCAGACCACGATGCTCGCGAATGCCCTCGCCGCTCACGCGATGCAGACCACGACGCACACCGCCACGTCAGCCAGCACCAGACTGCCTTCTTTGGAGGCCAATACAGCACTCCTGATTCACGCGGCAGGCGCACCTCGTGCGTTGATCGCCGCGGAAGAATCCGCTCTCGCTCCGCCAGGAGGAGCTGGGCAGTCCAGGGCAGGCACCACAGCCGCCACCTCCACCATTCCATACAGCTTCGTCACCGATGCGAAGTCCCCCAGTCTTGAGGATGACGACCTGCGCGCACAGCTGGAGGAGCTGCTGCTGGCCACTGCGAACGTGAACGTGGATGGGGTGGAGGCTGCGGCGGGAGGCCGAAGCGTGGCGGACTACCAACAGACACAGCGAACGCTTGAAAAGGTGCTCTTGCTCCGACAAGCGACAGCGCGCGAGCCGGAGGTCAAGCAGGCGAGCGCCGCCGCAGAGCGTGCCGCACACACAGCCGCGACCAACGTGACGCAAGCAAGCCCCTCCGCGAGCGCTGGCGCGGTTGTGCCTGTGGTGTCGTCGATACTGCGACTTCCTGTCCGTCTCTGGGTGGCGCCGTGTGGCAAGCACACCCACGTACCGCTTCACCTCCGCTCCAGCAGTTGTATTCGCCTTTTGCCGCTGCACCCTCTCGTCGCGGAGAGCTACGTGCAGGAGCTCATATCACAACGCATGGAGCTTCGTCTCTTCCTGCGTCGCCGATACCAGCGCGACATCGAAGAGAAGGCCGCTCTCCAGGCCGCTAGCGCCGCGCAGAACATCTCCACCGCGGCTCTTATGCGGCAGAATCGCTGGGCACTTTTCACGAGTGGCGGTGTCAAGGCCGTGAGAGGCAGCACCTCCGCTGAAATGATCTCGAGCGCTTCATCCGTCTCCATGACGGCGCTGGTCCCGAATGCGGACGCGGCGGCCGCGGCGTTGACCATGACGCCTCTTGACGCGTACATTTGTCTGTTTGTGCGCATTTTGTGGCTCAACGAGGAGGATATCTTCTACGCGCATCTCCCCGAGGACGTGCGGAGTGCATACGCGCTGGAAAAGGCTCCGACCACGCACGGCACCGCGGCTGCCTCGGCGACGTCGATGGCTTCCCCGCACTCACCGCGTGACCGAATGCGATCTCCACATGCAGCGCAGCTGGACAACAACAACAACAACACCGGCAAGAGTGTGCCAAGCCCGCCCAATCCTACCGACAAGCAGCGTGCGTGTCTCACTGCGCCACTGAACATCCCTCATGAGCTCTACGTGCTACCGCCATCTGCGCTGCGGCTCACGTACTCCCTCGACGTCCTCTCCCGTGGCCCGGAGGCGGGTTTTCTCACATACGCGTACGGCTGGACCTCGCGCCGGCTGCTCAGCGAGGTCATCTTTGATGTCATGGAAGCGGAGCGGAGGGTCTTCTTGCGCATGTGTTACCAGGCAGATAAGCTGCGCGAGCGGCTCAAGGCCTCGCGACGCGCCGAGGCCCGCCGTCGCATCCGTGACGAACGCAAACGGCAGCGACAGGCGCAGCTCGAGGCGGTGCGGGAGCGTCAGGCCGCTGAAGCGGCGCAATCCGCCTCAGTCGGTGCGGGTCGCCCGAGCGGTGGTAAGAAGACTAAAAAAGCAAAAGCAACAACATCGAAGCGAGGGCGTGGGGCCTCGCCACCAACGAAGCCCAAAGAGGAGGAGGCGACCGACACCAGCGTCGAGAAGCAGCTCAGCGAGGACGAAGAGGAGAGCCAAGAGGATGCGGCGCCGTCGTGTGCGGGCTGTCTGCCACTGGTCCAAATCGCACGCATTCTCGCCACCATGTACCCCTCCTACCGCCTCGAGAAGCTCGAGCAGCTCGTGCTGGCTGCCGCAGCGGACGGCACAGACGGGGCGGAGTGCCCTGTCATGGTGTACTACGGTGTTCTCTTGCCGGACCGTCTTTTGCCGGGCTCGGCGGGCACGACAGGGAGCAGTGCGAGCCGGCCTCGCGACTCTGTGGAGCCTCCGAAGGCCAAGAAGGACCGCAATACCAACACACACGCGGCGGAGCTGCCGACCAGCGCGAGTGTGATGTGGCGCTGCGGTACCTTCGCGTCGTTGTTCTTCTCGCACGTGTGCGATGACGCGCTGGAGGCGATGTCGCGTGTCGAGGACAGCCTGCTGAGCATGGCAGATATTCTCTACACAAGCCGCAGCGATCACCCCCACAACACGGTCTCCACAAGCGACATCACCCAGCCACAGCGCACGAGCATCCCAGGCAAGGCTGACGACAGTCCCTCGAAGGCGTCTCCGCGCGGGGACGCGACAGCCCGAGACACGCCACAGACACAAGGCAGCCCGCGTCACGATAGTGTACCCGTGGACGCCGTCGAGGCAACTGAGACGCAAATCTCCGCCTTGGGATTCACCGGCCTGCCCCTTGAGCAGATGCACGCGTGGTCCACAGCGCTGCGTAGCGTGCTCCATCACTGGCCGCGACTGCAAAGCCGCCTCCACAACACAAACGCAGCTGCCACTGCTGGGATGGAGCCGCCATCTGTCACCACACCGCGCACCTCCATCACCAAGCGCGACGCATATCCCTCGTCCGCACGCGCTGCCAATTCACTCCCAACGAGCACACAACAGAGCCCGGCGACGCGCCCGCTGTCTGAGCGGAGTGGTGGCAGCTCTGGAGCAGCCGGCACACCGACCGAAGAGGCACTGACCAGTGCGGTGGCGGTGCCGCGTGTGGCTATCCGTGAGGTTATTGCCTACCTCCGTGAGCACCTTCTGCTCCGCCGCGGGCCACACAAGCCGTCCAGTGCGTCCATGACCTCGATGAAGGCGCGGCTGCCGGTGGAGGCGGTCGCAGCAGTGCACGCCCGCGACTGCCAGCATTGGTGCCCGTGCCACGCCGCGTACATCGACGTGCTGCAAGGCCGATGGAACGCGGCGCACGGCGTGAAGGAGGGCAACACCCCGCGTGCAGGTGAGCGTGGGCCTGCCAATCTCATCACCGTCGCCGAGGATATTGCGGCCGAGGTTGGCGCCGAGGACTCCTCCTCCTTCTTTGCGTGGCTGCGTCAGCTCGATCCTCGGCGAGAGGCAGTCTGGGGAGATGACGTGGTCGCGTCCATCAACACAATCTTACGTGCCGCGGAGGACATTGACGACACCGAGAACAGCGAAGAGGACGAGTCAGGCGGCGGTGAGGTTGGTGTGGCGAAGAGTGCGGCACTGACCACTCGGTCTGAGAACAGCAAGACACCCCAAGAGGGCTACGACTCTGCTCGGACCCCTGGCAGTGCTGCTGTCAACACACAACGGATGCCGACGCCGCCACCAGAGCCACGCACCAAAAACACAACTGCCCGAAGCGGGAAAGCCTGAGGACGTGCTCAGTCTTTTTGATCCTCACAACGTCTTGTGGACCAGACCTCAGCGAGATTTATTTCTTTTCTGTTGCAATTTGTTTTTTTCTCTTTCTTCGTCTACTCTTCCCTCACCTTATGCCCTCTCTCTATCTATCTTTCTCACTCACTTTTTAGCAGTGAATGGCATGGTGACTCGATGTAACTCCGTGATTCAGCGATGACTGACTCGACAGCCGTGCCCGGCGCACACATCTACGCCAATGCACAGCATACACACGCACAGACACACACACACATACACACAACAGGTTGTTGTCGCCTATTTGTCAAATTGGTTTCAACGCCAAACTTCATGAACATCATCGCGTCTTTACTGAGTGGTGCTCCGCGTAAAGTGACGCTGACACTCAGAATGACGTTCTCGCTTCATTTTGTGCTTGTTCGTGACTCGCTGTCGGTCGTGACTCACAACTGTTCATGCGTAGCGAACAGGCAGGAATGCACAAACCCTTTTGTTTCACATCTGAGAAACGCGCAGGGCTTTCTCTTTCGTGTCCTCTTCATGTCTACTCTCACATGCGCACATCTCACCGCTCGTCTCTGTCATCTCCATGTGATCGACTCCTCACTCAAACTTGTTTGCTTTGGTTTCCTTGCTCTCCTGTGTTCTTTTTTTTTTCTTTCTCGTATTTGATGTGTGCCAAATAAAACAACAACAACAACAACAACAGCAAGCACAAACGTTGATTTTATTTCTGTTTTTTCTTTTTTTGTCTTATCCTCTTTTTCTTCTTTTTCGCAAATAGACTCACCTTCTTCCCCATGTCTGAAGAGAAGGTCAAGATTGTCGTTGTCGGCCCATCGAAGAGTGGCAAGACAACGATTGCGAATTTTCTGTGTGGTACACGTGAAACTCCGACCACACACTACTACGAAACGATCCCTCTCCGCATTGTGGAGACCGACATTGAGCTTCAGGCCGCAAACATGGCAGATCGCCGTGTGGTGTTCTCCGGCGGTGATGCGAAGAAGAAGCGGGTGGCGGTGCAGCTGTGGGACCTCGGCGGCAGTGCGAAACACCAGGCGGGGTGGCCTGCCGTGGCACGTCATGCCGATGGCATCATCTACGTCTTCAACGCAGAGGTCAAGGACAGTCAGAAGGAGCTCGCGCTGTGGCACAAGAATTTTGCGGTTAACCAGGACGAGCTCGACGACAAGGGCAACTTCGCCCTCCGTGTGCCGGAGAAACACTCCCTCGTCTTTGCACATCACTCCACAGCACCGTCAGGGAATGGATTCACGAAGCCTGGCATGCCAAAGGGATTAGAGAAGGTGAAGGTCATTGAGACGTCACTTGACTTTCAAAGTGAGAACTTCAAGGATGCATTTGACAAACTCGTTGAGCAGATCGTGGTCGATCGCATGCAGGCCGAGGAAGATGATGTGCTTCAACAGCAGCGTGGCGAGGAGAGCCGTCCGCACCTCCGCGCTTAGGTAAAGAAAAACAAATGTGTGTGTGTGTGTGTGTGAGATTTACACACACACACACGAATATGTAGACAAGTCTTTTTTTTTTTTTCGTACCGTCAGCATAGGCACATGCCCACAGGGAAGAGGAAAGCATAGAGGCAGTAGTGCGAGCTCTCTCTCTTTCTCTACGTCGCGATATTGCTTCCACTGTTGTGCAGTGCATACATTGCTGTCTTGCTTCGAGACGCTTACTCCCCCCCCAAAAAAAAAAAATGAAAGCATAGAGAAAAAAGTGGAAACCATATGCTTCTACCTCGAGATGGCTGAGTACGTGCAGTTCACGACAGACAAGGTGTGATGAATTAATGCTATCCACGTGCGCACTTGAAGCTGAAAAACAGAAACAACATCCGAACGACTGCTATTCGTAGCTCTCATATTTTGTTTTTTGTTTGTCAATGCGGTTTCACACGTAGGCTGCATCCTCGACACCTTGAGTGCAAAACGATTCACTCGCGCACTGTTTTCAAATCTGTGCTTTGCGCAGCGGTGAAGTCGGCGATAGGTGCAGGTTAGAACAGACCTGTTGTCTCGGCGGCTGAACCGGCGGGATCTGCGTATGCTTCCTATCTATTGTTGAATCACATTTACTCTCTCTTTTGCTCATCTCTCTCTCTCTCTCCATCCCTCTCTCTCCATCCCTCTCTTCATCGCACTCTACATTTGCTCGCACTTTCGCTGTCACCAACAACACAAAGAAATAAACAAACCAAAAAGGCAGATTTTCATTTGTTCGCTTTTTTCTTTTCTTTTTCTGGCCATCTTTTGGCTTCTTACTTTTTACCCAAAAGTTAAAAAAAAAAATACATACCTCACCCCCCTCTCAATTTTTTTTTACGTTTGCTCTTTTTTTCCCTTTTCTTTCATTCGCTTCGTTTGCTACCCTCTTTGCCCCCAATTCAGACCCACAAAGAACCTGTTTCTTTTCTTTCTGTACATCCGCAGCTCCCTCTTGATAGTGATTTTCCCCCTTTTCCTTTGTCCTCTTTTCTTTCTTTTTTTCGCTCCTTTTTTTTTGTCCTCTTATCTCGCTTCGTCTCTGTTGAACAGTCTCGAGCGTACTTGTTTCTTTCTCAGCTCTTGTCGTGCTCTTCTGTAAACAAGTCGAGCAGCATTTTTTTTTTTGCTAGTTCTTGCTGAGAACGATACGTCACCGCTTGTGTTTACTCTCCAACAGTACCACACAGACGAGAAAGGGAAGACAAAAAAACCGAAAAAAAAAACACAAACAAACAAAAAAAGAAGACATTTCGCCAAGAAACACTCAAGTAGGCTGAAATCTCGGGAAAGAGAAAACGAAAAAGATTGTTATCTTTTCTAATCACTTTTTTTTCTTTTTTTCTCCTCTACTCTTGTTTTATCTTTCATTGAGGGCCTGTCAGTGTGCGTTGTCTTACCGTTTCTTAAACGAAAAAAGACGCTCTTTACGCTGCTGCACCCCCAAAAAAGCACACACACACACAACCCGCCGGTACTCTCTCTTTCTCTCTCCGTTTTCTACTGGTTATCGCTACTCCGATTCAGGACCTAGCTTTGTCCTGGTTTCACGAAAAGCGCATCCCCAAAAAGAGATCAAGACCCTTCCTTTCTTTCCCTGGTTTTTTTCCTTTGCTCGAGGCAATCCAGAAGCAAAAAGAAAAAAGGTCACACCGAGAAAAAGAACAAGTGCCGCTTTTTTTTCTTCTCACCGTTTCTTCTTGGATTCTTTTCCGCAATCGTGCTGATCTAGGGATACCTGTGGGCATTCTTTTCTGCTTCGTGCTCTACCTGCTGTTCACTAGATAGGTTAGATATCATTTTCTCCCCTTTTCCGAAGGCGAAGAAGCGAGTCTCACTTGTAATTTCTGAACGTGCTAGAAGAACAACTACAGCAAAAGAGAAAAATAGTTAATCCACCGCATCGCACGACAAAAAAAAAAAGAAGAAGAAGAAAAGAGAAATCTAGCAATAAGCTAAAGAAAATAAAGCAACAAACAAAAATCGACGGATACTTGAAGAAGCACCAACTTGGCTCTTCTTTTTTGACTGTATTCACAACGACAACCACTGCCAATTTTTTTTATATATTTCTACTTCCCTTTTTTTCTTTTTCAGAAGAGCATTTTTGTTCATTAACCCGCCCTCTCGCAACTGACTGTCCTAGGTGAACCCACCAACCAAAACAAAAAGTGGAAAATCAAAGTTACCGGAAAAAGACGGCCAGTCGGACAACAAACAAAGTGAAAATACGAAAAGAAAAGACAAAATCTCCCCGTTCTCTTCTGTTCGAACACTGCTAGTCAATACGCACACACACGCGAAAAAAAAAAGAGAAAACTTACACACAGAGCAGTAGCATTTGTTGAAGCCGCTAAGACAACAACAAGTCAATCAGCAAGAAGAAAACAACTCACACTCAGTGCACATATATATATATATATATATATTAGGATCCTTTCTTGTATTGCGACTGTTCCTTTTTTCTATCTAATTTTTGTTTTCACCTGTTTTTGTCTGGACATCGTGCGAAGGGTATCCACCGTTGCTCGTGAACTTCTGACTCCAGTTTTGCTGTCGGTCGCCTCACCCATTAATCCGTTGAACAAACTCAAAAAAAAAAAAAAAGGAAAGCAAGAAAAGCTTTTTTTTTTTGCACCTCCTCTTTGTTGGCTTCACTTTTTGTGACCTTGCGCAATTGTGTGGTGAGAAGAAACAAGATTTTTCGAGTTTTCTTTTCTTTTTCGTTTTGAGACTGTAAAGTGCTAAACGACAAGGCAGAACTTCACTTTCTTCATTTTAAAGAAGAGTTGCGCACGTCTGTCAGTGATTCCGATTTCTTTGTTTTTCATTTTTTCTGTTTCACTCTCAGTACTGGCACTTCTGTCCGCTCACGATTCGCTCTTTTGTTTTGTTTCGTGAAGCAGATTTACTGTGCCACCAGTTCTGCAGTTCTTTATTTCTAAAAAAAAAAAAAATAGTATATACACATCTGTTCTTGTTTTCTTGTTCGTTTTGTTTTAGTTTGCTCTTCATCTTCGTTTCTTCGTTTTTTCTTTTTTCTTTTCCTTCTTTCCGCCCCATCTAAAACAGAAAAAAGGCTCGCCGCGTTTTGCTCGCTTTTTTTGTTTCTTCCAAGATCAAAAAAAAAAAAAAAACAGCTGCCGCGCACAACAGCTCGCCCAAGTTAACCATGACATTTGATTGCGTGGTGCGCTCAAACGATGCAGATAGGAGTAGTGATAGTGACGAGCACTGCCGCGCCAATGATACCCCGTCGCCTTTTACTGTGAGCCACGCAACGTCGTCTCCGAAAAAACCCGCT
Source organism: Wallacemonas sp. 195SL (assembly GCA_030849605.1). Classification (NCBI taxonomy): domain Eukaryota; phylum Euglenozoa; class Kinetoplastea; order Trypanosomatida; family Trypanosomatidae; genus Wallacemonas; species Wallacemonas sp. 195SL. The sequence continues at coordinate 3,829 of JASANS010002246.1, read as the reverse complement.
GCGCCGTCTGCAGATGTCGTAAGAGATACTCCGCAATCCGATTACATCCCCATGGACTACGACGCAGAGCTGGAGGCTTGCCAGGACGTTGTTTTTAGCGAGTGCGCGTACTATTGCACGATACCGAGGAGTGCCTCTACGCCTGCTTTCACTGATTCCTCTAGCTGCTACTGCACAAGAACAGCAGCAGGGACGACAAGGACGGAGGAGGAAGATGACAGCGTGCCGTATGACTACGATGAGGCACTGTACAACGATCACGTCGCCACGCACGTCTGTGCGGGTCCTGAGCCGCACAGCCCGGCGTGGCAGGAGGCTCAGGAGGCTCTATGGGGTCAGTCTGCCGAGGGACGACACTACGCGTGGTGCCAGCGCATGGCTGGCGAGAGCTGCTACAGCAGTGGTGAACAAAGCCAGTACGCCCTGAAGACCTTGCTGCGAGAAGCGTGCGAGCGTGATTTGAAGAACCTGAGCGCGATGCCGGACGCCTTCTTCGCACCCTGTGGCGCCGTGGAGGAGCGCCGGCTTGAGGTGAACCGCGCTGCGTCGTGCACATCCTTGGCGTCAATGACGGCCTACATGGAGGCACAGCAGTTGCGTGCGCGCTACTTGGACGGCGAGCTGACCTCGTCTGCCTCCGATGCCGCGGCACGCAAGAGAGCCTACATGGAATCTGCTCGCACGCAGTGGCAGCACCTGGCCGACTACGTCACGCGCGAACTCGCCGAGGACTCACTGCGTCTGCGGAGCTTGACGAACACAATCCAGCAGCTCTGCCTCTTTCGCACAGGCATTGTCGCGCCCGATTTGGAGGTCACTTTTAGCTGCCGCACGTCTGCCCGCCCCAACACGCCCTACTCGTCTTTGTTTGGTGTCGCGCGCGAGCTCGACCTCACGCTGGTCGAATCGCAAAAGCGTCAACGCCGGCAGAACGCGGAGATGGTGCTCGCCACGCTGGCCTCGCACAACACCCTTTTCATGCCCCCGACGCTGCGCGCCTGTGAAGAACAGCCGCCCACCCCGGTTCTGCACGACGACATGCCCCCCAGCCCTTCCAATGCGGGTGCGGTTGGGGAGCCTACGCTTTCCCCCGTCTCAGGCCCCACCACGCACTCACCGCTGTTCTCGCTCATTCTCGATCCTTCAGAGCTCGAGCTGACACAGCAGCTCCTTCTGGATGAGGAAGAGGAGGAGGGCGCGTTGACCAGCCTCGACACGACCAGCCACGCTGCGGAGAGGTACACGTCACCGTGGGATATCAGCCTGCCGCGGTCGGCTCCGTCTGCAGAGATCGAGCTGAGCCACAGCTACCGCAGCCACACCGACGCTGCGGGGAGCATCGGGCTGCGCCACACGGCGCGATCATGGTGTGAGCTGAACGAGATCATGCGTGCCCCCGAAAGCCCTACGATGCAGGTGCCCAACAACGGCAGCGCGACCACGAACGCACTCAACCCGAGCTACGACCAGTGCAACGCCAACAACACATATGCTTTGCCCTCGGCGCTCTTCTCAAGGAAGGACGTGTCCCTGTCGAGTGTGGTGCTGTCGCCCGCGGCGTACCCCGGTGCAGCATGTCGGCTCACTGCAGATACCTCCCCATCTCGCTTCTCCTCCTTCACGGAAGGCCACTCGAGTCAAGGCGAGATGAGCTACGCGAGTGAAAACCAGCCTCCATCTGTCACTTGGGCACAGCTCGATGCCGCTGTCAACGTGTCTCCCGAACTCATCTGGCTGACCCCCGCGACACAGGTGGAGCCTGATGGCACCAACGCACCCAGGCTCTCAGAGGAGCTTCTGCAGCATCATGAGCAGCAGTCCGTCCTCAGCGATGGCGAGTCATTCAAAAGCCACGCACCCACCCGCTCCTTCAGCAGCCGCACGCGCACGCACCAAGATATTGAGAACATCTGCCGTGGCTGGCTCTTCGACACAACCACACGGCACTACCGCTCGTGCAGCAGCGAGTCTGGCGCGACTGACTCCGAAGCGGACCGTCTTATCTTCCTGGCAGAGATGATGGATGACGAGGACGCACGCATTGACTCTGAGGAAGCGGCTCTGGTGCTCTGATGAAAAGAAAGAAAAAACCTCAACAGAAGAACGAACACAAACAAAAATACACACACACCAAGAACTGCTCTCTACTTTGAAAAAAAAAAAAACGAAGAACGCGCGTTCTGAAAGAAAGAAGGTCAATACACACACAATTGCCACACTTTTTTTTTCTCTCAAGCCCGTTTTCCCTCTCTCCGCAGTTCAGAACCAATGTGTAAGCATGTAAGATGAGACGTGGCTTTTTGACGTGGATATGCAGGCGAAGAGATTGAACTTGCGCAGGAAACAATGACAACAATGCGTCTTCGTGGAGAACATACGACTCAACACGTGCGAAAGACAACAACACCACCAGCAGTACAGACATTGAAGCCCAGACCATCTTCCACTTCAATCATGAACAGGTGAAAACATACAATAAAATGCATGAATCGAACATCAACAAAAACAAAAATAAATAAAAAACAAACAAACAAAATAAACCAATATACCCTGCTTTTTCTTTGATGTTGGGAGTAGCTGGAGTGGCATGCTCTTGTTTCTTCTGTTGTCGTTGCTGCACTGTGAATCTTCTCTTGTCTTCTCGTTTTGTTTCTGTTCTCTTGCTCTCGTTCTGTTGTATTGCTTTGTCTTCTCTTTGTTCTCGTAGAACCCACGGGAAACCTCGTTCTCAACGACAAAAAAACCCTCAACCTTTTTTCTTTCAAAAAAGGCGCGACAGAGGCAATGGATTACCGCCTCCGTGACCTCCATTGTTTTCTCCTTTTTTTTTTAAACCCGCCCTTCACGCTCATGGTACATCTCGTGCTGACAACATCAAGCACAACAAACAAACAATTATTCGCTTCCGTTTTATCCAAGACGGTCGTACACGAGAGGCAACACGCTGTTTCTTTTCCACACATCACTTCACGTATATACATGTACTTTTTTTTTTTCGATGGCTCAATTTACCAATTGTCCAATGCCTCATTTTTCCCTCTGTTTTCCGTTTTTTGCTTTGTTTGCTTTCTGTACCAGGACATCTGCGAAATATGCTGTGCTGCTCGATATTGGTGCTCGCACTTTTCTACGCTGTCCATGAAATACTCCACTAGTGTTGTCACCCCCCTCCTCCTCCTTTTTTTTTTTACATCAAGGTGCGCTCAGCATCATGAACAGTGCAAGAAGCACGACAGAAAAAGAGCCAGGGAGAGAGCGAGCGAGATAGTGTTTTTTTTTAACTGTGCTCCAAATCGCTACTCTCTCGAACTTGTCTTTCCTCTTTTTTTTTTTTAAGCCGGCTCTTTTTCTACGTTGCGCTTTCGTCCCGCTGTTTCTTCATTTAGGATACAGCTTCTGTTGTTCTTTTTTTCTTTTTCTTTCTTCTTTCTTCTTTTTTCTTTTTTTTCTTTTGGCTCCTTGTGCTTCTTCTTCCTTTTTTCTTTCTCTCTTTGTTCCACCAAATCTACTTCTGAGTCTTTTTAATTATATTTGTTTGTATTCCTTGTCGGCTCTTCTTTCCTTTTCTCATTTGACTGCGGCCATCACCGCTCTCTCCCCACTTGTAGGTACGTATGTATACGCGTCATTGTGGCCTCTGTGAGTCATTGCTCTTTCTTTGATCACGGTCTTTGTGCAACGTGATTTCTCGTACAACAACTGCAAAGAAAAAAAAACCCAAACAAAACAAAACCAAACACACAAAAATGTGCTCCAAAACAAAAGACCATATTTCAACCATCAACGTGAAATGAACCGACAAGCTGAAAACACAAATAATAGTTAATCA